>AYLM01000022.1:0-71579 GCA_001625345.1 Cairneyella variabilis
GGGGGTTACTCAGCAGCTTCGCTTGGGCCCTGAATTTTGGAGCGCTGCTTGTAAGAAACTCTGCCGTAAGAAATTCGCTGGGACCATTGTGCCAATGAAGTCTAGAGAGACGAGGTGTCAAAAGCAGCACGACAAGACGTCAAATCGGGAAAGGGTTTGGGCTCACGCAGCTGCCGTATCTAAAGTTGTAAATAGTACCGGCGGCTGCTGACTATGAGTGCATCTGCCTTCGCCTTCTTGAATTTATATAAAAGGTAAAAGACCTCTCCAGTAGTGAAGATTTCATACGCTTCAGGCATTTTCCTCTTCTCTCATCTTGCCTTTCTTCTCAAACCTTCAGCGAGTGACAACCTCACAAAGAAACACTCACCCAAAGCAACAGGATCACTTTCTCAGAGTACCCAATCTCCTCAAACCTCTTACCACACCTTCCTTCAATCGCAGCACAACCAGCAAAGAGGTCGTCGAGGCCTTTGCCGACCGCCTTACTGGAAAGACCAGTAACTCTCACTAGCTAAATACGTTATCCAACGCTTCTCTAACAACTCGCAGTCCTCATCACCGGCCCCTTGCACAGTCCATCGGCGCCGAAACCGCCATCTCCCTTGCCTACGCGCACCCAGGACCCTCCAAATCATCCTCCTCGGGCGCACCTCCAAAATCAAGCCCGTGATCCAGAATTAACGTCCGTTTCATACACATAGACCTTGCTTCCCAAGCCTCGATCAGCAAGACCGCAGCGGAGATCAGTTTTGACCCAAGCATCGAGAAGATTCTTGATCAACAATACTGGAGTTACGGCACTTAAGGAGTTTACGACGACCGAGGATGGGATCGGTTATCATGTTGGGCATTTCTTGCTGACGAATTTGGTTATGGGGAATATTTTGAAGGCGGGAGGCGCGAGGGTGGTGAATGTGAGTAGTACGGGGTTTGAGCTGGGTGGGATTGGATACGAGGATTGGAACTTTCAGGTATGTGAGATTCTCAGACCGCAGATAGAAGGCGAAAAGGGGCTCAGGATTTGATTGACTGACATATGGCAGTCCAAGACGGGGAATGTGCTGTTTGCTGCCGCGTTGGCGTAGAAGCTGAAAAGTAAAGGCGTTCAAGCTTACGCTTTGCAACCCGGATGTAAGTTCTTCCATTCTCTACTTCAAAATTTATACATATAAGCTATTGTACTTATGAACTAATCCAGTGGTCCTCGAATCCAATCTTCCCAGCCATGAAACTCCCGATCAATGGGAAAGTGCTCTTAAAATCGCTAAAGAGACCTCTGGCGGTAAGAATTCAGAATTGGAGAAGCTGAAGACGATGCGAGAAGGCTGTTCTACCACACTTGTGGCAGCTTTAGACCCGTCTATTGAGAAGGAGCCTGGTGGGTTTTTTGCAAGACTGTGTTCTGCGACCGGTGGGATACCGACATGCTGAGGGTAAGGAGAATATCGACAAGATGTGGGCACTGGGTGAGAAGTTGGTTGGGGAGAAGTTTAATTTGTGAGCACTTACTAGGTGAAAGACTCTGATCTGAGATTGCCAAGATTTTGCTCTCGCCTCTTGAAAACCCTACCCAACTTTAGATCTGCAATTTTACCTCATATACCATAGTCGATCCCTAAGACGCCTCCTTCCAGACTCAAACATTGTCCGATTCCTAACAGTAAACTATCGAGAACGCCAAATAGCGCCCGCAGGATGAGTATCCCCTCCATCATCTTCTTCGTCGTCATTCATGCGCTTGATCCATTCAATCTCCTTCTTCATAGCATCACTCTCAATCTGTGTCATCAGGTTCAACTCGGCCAGCATTCCCTTCACCAGACTTCGGCATCCGTCCAGCACCACTGCCAAACTTGATCCCGAATCCGGCTCCCCTAGCTCTCTCAGCGCATCTCTCCATCCCTCAAGCTTCCTGCCCAGAACAGAGCACTCATCCTTCCATCCCTCATCAATCTCCTCCAGAAACGCAATCTCATCATCTCCATATAAACCCTCATCACATCTCGCTCGCGCCTCGGCCACATCTTGACACCTCCCAATCCATCTCTCAAACTTCCGAACCACCCTCCCATACCTCCCTCCAAGGTCTCCCAGATTCCATACTCCACTCAAAACTTCATCCAGCACTCTGACTTTCTCATCCAATCCCGGTCCCGGCGACCCAACATCCAGCCATTTCCTCAACGCCGCCGCATTAATCTTGCCCGTCTCCGCAATCTCCAGCGCACTCAACTGCGCATGTCTACCCGCCACAACATCAAACTTCTCTCCCAATTTCCGCTTGGCACTCGCTCGCCACTCTTGTTGTACTTGCGCGGCATCTCTATGCAATATATGCAGCTGCAGCAACTCATTCTGTAGCTTTGCCGTCTCGGCGGATATCGCAATATTGCTAGGCAATTTACTCGGACTCGGCGGCGCTAGGAAGTCTCCAGGATGTGGCTTAGGGGCTAGATTTCGTGCCGGTGAGAAGTGTTGCTGGTATGTCGAAAACCCAGGCTTCTTGCTATCTGCCACTGGCCATTGCGGGGCCTTGACATCCTCCTTTTCTCTCGTAGGCGGTCGCAGAGCAGTAGATTGCGTTAAGAGTGTAGACGATGATCGCGTACGCGTATGACCTAGTACTTTGGACGTGCTTGCGGCGAAAGAGCTCGTGGAGGCATTGCGCAGGTGGCGGGATGTGGTGGTGGGCGGTCTGGATCTGTCTTTCTTGACGGGGTCCTCGACTGTACTCGGTGCTGGAGGTGCACTCGGGCGGCGGTTCGAAGATGATCTTTGTAGAGGGATTGTAGATGTAGGAGGCTTGCTTATATTTGCACTTCGAGTAGGAGGGCGCATAGAGCCATTAGTGATGCTGCCCGTCGCCGAAGGTGGTCGCGTGGTTGCGGTGGTGCTGCGCGTGGTGGGCTTGACGGGCAATCTGCTGGGCGATTGACTGGTTCTTTCTGGTCGTGAGGAGATAGTAGATTCATTTTTAGGATCGCTGGCGAGCCTACTTCCTGCAGACTCGGAGGGTTTGCGAAGGGATCGCGTCCTAGAAGGAATGGCGGACATGGCTGGTGTTGATGTTGTTTTTGTAAACAGAGGGGTTCGCTCGGGGCGCTTTTTCCCCTGGCAATCACTAAATAAATTACCACTTCTGCAAAGGTCTCTGCAGGCGTAAAAAACCTTTCCCAAAATTTATTTCGGTCACTTATGATTTGATAACGCCGAATCTGTTATTACTGCCGCGTCCATAGAAACATATGCTTTGCATAATCTTGCATTACTATTGCATTACTTTTATCTAGATGATGTGCGCTAGGGTGGCATCTATTCTTGAACGCATGATTCACCTCGCGACAACGACCAGCTGCCCGGACCCTTCGGAAAGAGGAGACGCTGCAAAAGCACCTCCAAGTCCCCTGTGACGATCCACTGCAATGTCATGGCTTGTTTGGACGATGGAGACGAAAGTTGGGGCGGCGAGAATCATCGTTACTTCTCAAACCTCCCTGTTCGCCTATGAGTGAGAAATCTTCCGAGTGTCTTCTCCATCTTCAGCACAGCCAGGAGTTCGCAAGGTAAGTGGTGCGACTTTGCCGCGTCAAATACGTATCCAGTCATCTCCTGCAGCCATGGATTATTGAGTAATAGTTCTTGTGATAGCTGGAGAGAGCTATATTACGTCCTCCTTCGGTAAATTTGTTTCTTCTTAGTTGTGCCACGAGATTTGCTTTGCTGGTAATTGGCGAGGGGCAGCCCGAACAGATCGAGCAAATAAGCATCGCTGGACTTCAGACGCATCAATGCCGCAGACCTCTCATACGCTGCTACCACGCACCGCGACGCCTTCTATGGGCAGGGAGTCGCGTGGGAGAAGGGGTACTGATTTGATGCCGAACTTTCCAGCCAAGGCAGTGTTTCGGGTTCAGGGGAAGACCCAGTCGAGAATTTCAGAACCTTTAAACATCCCAATGGCCCGCAGCTGTGTGGACCTGGGGGTCATGGAGTGCCTGAAAAGTCCCGAACGTCGAGACTGAGAAACTTCTGTGCTGTGCTGATCGAGTATTTCTTATTAAGAGCTCGTCGTTGGCCAAGATGTTCTCGACCTTTCCCAGCACTCCGAGAGGAAGATCGAGGTTTTCGAAAGCGTTACCCTCACCACCAGTGAGACCAATTGAGAAATCCCCTGTGAGGACATTGAAGACATCGGAATCAGGGCTCCCTCCCCTCCCAAAGGAGAAAATGGTTATGGCGATATCTCGACGGCCAGTTGGCGGTGGTCAAGCTACGACGCAGACACAAATGCAGACGCATGCAAAGACCTTGAGTGTCTCATCCTCAGTATACTCAGATTCGCCAGGCTTATCGCGAAGCTTGTCAAATGGCAGTAGCGACACAAAGGATTCACTGAGCGGGGTGAGCGGGAGGGATTCAGAAGTCGGGCCAACAACGCCTCTGCCACCAAAAGACAAACAAAGGATTTTGGCAAGCCCGATATCAATCAGTCAATCTTCACCACCGCGTCCTGAAATTTGGCGCCGTCGATCTGTCAAGAGCGACAGGAGCATCATTGTTCCGGAGTTAAAGCTTGACAGAAGCAACGGATCTACCGCTTCTCCACCAAGGCAAGTGCCACCAACGCGAGGACGCGACGTTATCCCACGAAGCATCGCAGGACGCAAACCAGTACCGGCTCGCCCAGCACCTGAAAAGCCAGACTTGATGGGCAACAAGGCCTCGAAGCTGAAGGGTGTGAAGAAACTGTTTGAGTCGTCGGATGACTCGACGAAAGATGCTGCTAAAGAACCGCAATATAATCCTCCAATGTCTCCTCAGCGGCTCCCCACGCCAGAGTATCTGAAGACCGACAAGAGATCGCCAGCTCCTCCTCTGACGCCAAAGGTTCTATCACCGTTGCCTGCCACGCCGCCAGAAGAGCAAGCTCCAAAGCCATCATTGCCATTACCAGCCGTCCAAGAAACCGCCGCCTCACCACAAGAAGCACCTGTCCTCGCGGATTCGACGAACCACCTGAATCTCCTCCCTCAAATCTCACACACCCGCGAGCCGAGTGACACACTCACCATCACATCCGAACCGGCGGAGAAGCGCTCACCGCAACCTAAGAAAGCATTCGCCGCGAAACTTCTCACGCCGCTGCCGTCACCGGACAAGACTTCACCTCTGAATCTCCCTTCACCGGCTCATATCAGATTTCCCGCCCTTCCATCTCCGGCCGCGCCACCAGGAACGGTGTTCCCCGGCCCTCCGTTAAGGACGATTCATTTCGAGTGCTATCAATCGCACAAGTTCATGCGGTCGACGAGGAATGCGCTTTGTCCAGTTGCCTGTCAAATTTGCCAGAGGATGGATGCAGAGAATAGGTGGAAATGCACGTGGTGCTGTCTCAGTGCTTGTGCCAGCTGCATGCAGGTCCTTTCTTCGATACCAGGGAAGGATTTGAAGGTGTGCTTGGAGAGAATTGGACGATAGATCAGGAGTCAAAAGGTTTCAGCACAGGATAGACCGATGGTTGGGATGGGATCAAAACGGCGTTATGGATCTGCTTTAGAAAACGGAAATGGTGCATTGACAAGGTTATGGATCTTACGGTCTGCGCTGCGATGATTATGATGGATGAACGGCTTTGTAGATACCGGCGGTTTCCTTTATCAGCGGCGACGGATGGATAGAAAGGCAGGGATAGAGTCCGCCTGGACGAGTGTTAGATTTACGGGGGCTGCTCTGGCTAGTCGAAAGCCGTGTTCATTGTGTATATCTTGAATTCCAGACCTAGATGAACATGCTTGTTCTCAACATTGGATTCCCAGAAGTGCTTTCCAATCCTCGCATCTTAGAGTCCGCACGAGTGAGACCTTCGTGCTTGATTTCCAATGGTTTTACCTCCCGTCTTTGAAGACACGCCGTCTTGACGGAACGCATTCCCTCGCCCTTATCTCACGCCGCACTTCTGGGTACCTTCCGACCTTGATCCACTTTAAGTGAGCTAATCTATCAGTGGCGTACAGAAGAATGTAACTATTGCAGGTCGTTACAGCATCAACTATACGTGTAAAGATAGGTAAATGTTGTAAGATTGCATGAAGCATAGGGAATCCAGTGTAGTTGGCAATGTTGATGTGATTTCAATGCGGTATCCCCTGATTCCTAAAGGACCTCATGTACACTTGTCTACACGAACGCGTAAAGTGCTGCTTATCTACATTCCACTGGCATGATTTCAAACCTTAAATTCTGAGGGTACTGCGAAGTGCGGCGTGAGATATCTCATGAACTACACGGCTAGATGAGAAAAATACGGGTGCTTGTACGAAAGTACTGGGATCGCCAAACAGTCAAGTCCTAGAAACTTTTCCAGGATTGATAGCAAACAGCATATTTCACAAGATTTAAAACTTCATTTTCCTCATCTCACCTTGAATCCAAAAGCCGTACCTACCGCTTCCATTTCAAGCTTAGACTGCACGTGAGCATTCTCCAACCTTAAATTTTAGCGTCGCGCTAACGCTGCCTTCCCAAGCATTTCTGACTCTGCAGCCTCATGATAAAATCTGTTGTCGCCCATCCACACGACATCTTGCGCAACGTCATACCGCCATCATGGAGGTCGCGAAGACCAAGACGGAGGAGGAGAGACAGGCCGTTGCGAAGGCTGAATATGAGAAGCTGTTGAATATGCGATCCGGAGGAACGTACATACCACCTGCACGGTTACGAGCGCTGCAGTCACAAATCACCGACAAGACGAGCAAGGAGTATCAGCGCATGGCATGGGAAGCTTTGAAGAAGTCGATAAATGGTCTCATCAACAAGGTCAACATATCGAATATCAAGCACATCGTTCCGGAGCTGTTTGGCGAGAACCTGATAAGAGGACGCGGGTTGTTTTGCAGGAGCATGATGAAGGCGCAGGCAGCAAGTTTGCCCTTCACTCCAATATACGCGGCTATGGCGGCGATCGTCAACACCAAGCTACCGAATGTTGGAGAGCTTCTTCTCAAGCGCCTTATTGTGCAGTTCAAGAAGGGTTTCAAGAGGAACGACAAGGCTGTCTGTCTTTCCGCGACGACATTCATTGCGCACCTGTGCAATCAGCAAGTAGCCAGCGAAGTGGTGGCAGCTCAGATACTACTGCTGCTCCTTCACAAGCCCACAGATGACAGCGTGGAGATTGCCGTTGGTTTGACGAGGGAGGTCGGGCAGCACCTGGAGGAGATGAATCAGGCAATTGCCCTCGCAGTTTTCGACCAATTTCGAAACATACTCCATGAAGCCGATATCGACAAGAGGGTCCAATATATGATCGAGGTACTGTTCCAAGTCCGCAAGGACAAATATAAGGACAACCCCGCAATCAAGGAGGATCTGGATCTGGTCGAGGAAGAGGACCAAATCACACACGTTATCGGCTTGGATGATGAAATTGACGTGGAGGACGGATTGAACATCTTCAAGTTCGACGCCAACTGGGAGGAGAATGAAGAAGAGTACAAGAGGACCAAGGCAGAAATTCTTGGCGAGGGTAGTGATGATGAGGGAGACGATGACGATGACGATGAGAGTAACGATAGCGAAGATGACGAGGAGAAGCAAAAGGAGAAGGCATTGGAGATCAAGGATCAGAGCAACACCGATCTTGTTGCCCTACGGAAGACGATATACCTGACCATCATGTCCAGCATCGACCCAGAAGAATGTTGTCACAAGCTGATGAAGGTCACCCTCCCTGCTGGCCTTGAACACGAACTTCCATCGATGATCATCGAATGTTGCTCCCAGGAGAAGACATACTCGAAGTTTTTTGGTCTCATTGGAGAGCGCTTTGCAAAGATCAACCGCATGTGGACCCAGCTCTTCGAGGAATCTTTTGCCAAGTACTACGAGACCATCCACCGATACGAAACCAACAGGCTTCGAAATATTGCTCGCTTCTTCGGTCACATAATCAGCTCTGATGCTATTGGATGGCACGTGCTTTCAGTCATCCACCTAAATGAAGACGAAACGACCTCGAGTAGCCGTATCTTCATTAAGATTCTTTTCCAAGATTTGGCAGAGGCGATGGGCATGAAGAAATTGCAGGACCGTCTTAAGGACGACACGCTTCGACCTTATTTCGAAGGGCTGTTCCCCCACCACAACCGCCGCAACATGGGATTCTCGATCAACTACTTCACTTCTATTGGCATGGGTGCACTGACCGAAGAGATGCGTGAGTGGCATCAGAATATGCCGAAACCCGCTCTGCCCACACCGCCTACTGCTGAGGAATCAGACTCCGAGTCAAGCTCAGTATCGAGTTACTCATCATACACTGGTTCTTCATATTCGAGATCCCGCTCGCCTTCCCGAACGCGAGCTGTAGACCGAAGACGCTCGATCTCCCGAACTCCACCTCGCAATGGAAACGCGAGACAAAGAGAGCGCGGTCGAAGTTTGACTCGATCCATAACCCGATCAGTCACTCCTCCACCTCGTCGTACTGCAAGACGGGACTCTGCATCTGTCACACCTCCACGCAGAGGACGCAGAGATCTAAGCGATTCCAGGTCTCCAGTGCCAAGAGGACGCACTCGTAGGGATAGTCTGACCCCAACGCCACCGCGGAAGCGAGCTCTCTCCCAAAGCTACTCAAGGTCACCACCTCGCAGGCGACAGCGTAGGAATACCTCATCCATCAGCGCTGCACCTCGAAGACGCCTGAATAACAGCATATCAAGATCCCCGCCACCACGGAGAATGGCACGGAGAGATAGCCTTTCCGAATCTCCACCGAGACGAGGTCGAAGAGATGCGAGTTATTCGAGATCTAGGTCACCACTACCTCGAAGAGGTGGGGGCCGGGATAGCCGGTCGATTACACCACCAGTAAAGAGACGAAGAGAGTATAGTGATTCGAGATCCCCTCCACCCAAGAGAGGACGGAGATACAGTTAGCATTGCATAGGAGCATGAGGGAATTTGTAGAAATAGCAAGGCGTTGGGTCGTACACGGCGGCAAGGCTTCTAGTCGAGCCTCATCAAATGCATCGGACTTAACTTTGTGCCATTCTTCCTCATATTCAGGCCACAAAACTTCACCAATGAAAGATGCTTGGGGCATTATGTGATCAGCCGCTATGTATCGCGGGCGCACTGAAAGCGTGTCTCTCTTTCGTTCTTATTACTCAGTATAGTACTACTTACTCAGCACAACGCATTTGCCAATCTCGCCCTAGGAGAATACCCCCCAACCCCCCCGGAGGCCATTGGGTGGGACTGGCTTCCCAGCTTGTTTGTGCACTCACATGATTGCAGTAACAGGATGGAGTTGCACACCTGGTGCAGCTCAAGGGGGGTTTTGTAATCGAAAAGCGCTGTGCCTTGAATCCGGAGATATTCAGGTCTGTCGGAATCCTTGCCAATAGGACGCGCGGTAATGGTATCCGGGGACATTGTGTTGGGTTGGGAAATCTGACGTTGGTTCTTCGCCCGCGTCATTTGACTCGCAGGATAAAGCAGCAGGTCTTCGGAGCGGGTGGCCTGCTTTTTACGAAAGGAGCAGCGCTCATCTTGAGGTTGGGCGGATGGTGGTTGGAGGAGAGCCCCTGGTAAATTTAACGGGCATCTGAGTCAGCCACTCTCCAGATTACAAACGTCGAACCACACGCTAGACGCGCAACCTTGCCCGCGACGACGAGCGTGGATTATGGAAGGAGAAACACGAGGGCACCTGGCCCATTGGAGCAATGGAGCGTCGGCATGACATACGCTCCCGAGCCGATGGCTGAAGAGCCTGGTTAGTGGCACTTCACACCCAAATTTCTGATTAACGTCTCTTCAATAATCGTCCGGCTCGTTGAGCGCCAGCCAGTCATCAGTCACTACCGCCATATGTCAACGCTCGCACTCGATCCCTAGGAACCTCCTAACTCCTAATGCCCCTTACTGCTGCATCCGCATCGACCCACAGCTGCGGCATCTTTTCTTCTTCAAGGGGCCGCGGCTACCAGAGCTGTTTTCCTGGGTGAGATACTCGAGCCTGGAGTGCAGAGTGCTCAGTGCACAAGCATCGTTCATTACTGTACATTCTTGCGACGTGATAACTCGTCGGCACACTACGAATTGGATGTTTTACTGTCACTCTCTGTTTCCTCAGATGGTGTGCCAGTGTTCAGACAACCTTGATTACAGGACAGATCCTCTGCATGCGCCAGATTCGTTGGACAATATGTAAGCACAGCTCTATGGTCGAGCGTCTCTCCCACTCCCCGATACTCCGTACTGACGGGTTTGGAATGCGCAGAAGACGCTACGCAACTCTTGCGCCGAGTGAGATACGAGGACAGTCAATCTTCCCGCGGGGACCAGGCCGGATGGCTGGGCTGCTCAACACTCCTTTAGAAAGACATTGGCTTAGGTAGCGTGGTGATGGATGCTCGAGAGCGGGAAGAGTCCCAGTCACGTCGGCCGAGCATCAAACGCCCTTGGGATGAAGACACAGCAACAGCAACGGAAAAAGGGATGGCATGGCATCCAGGCCTCCTGCCTCCAATTGTTGCGGGACCGTTCCGCCGGCCATCATTGTCAAGCAACTCGGAGAATGGGGGAACTCTACACAATGTATACGGGCCGCAGTCAAGAGAATCAGCTCCCAAGAGACCAAGATATGACGGGCATGATTATATCTCTCTTTCTCGGGAGAACCTGGATCTGAACGGCAAACTCCTTCAATCACAGTCATCAAGTTAGTATTCGGAAATCCCGAAAGCCATTGCCTACTAATACCCTGTCCAATATGTAGGCGCCATCTATAGTAATCAAAATCTTAGTAGTTCGCTGAGCTCCCCAAACTTTCCCCCCACCACGAGAGGTAACAGAGTCGATGGGTGGGAAAGGCAGAGCGGGGAAGCTGCTGCAGGGCCTCAAAATACACACATTTTGTGTTCACGGTGCAGGAGACTTACCAGCCAGCATCAAGATCTGGAGCTCTTTGAAACCTCTTCCAATTGTGAAGAGTGCAAGAGAAGCCCGGAGCTTGCCCTGGTCACTCAGAAAACTGCAGCTGCGCTGACTCAGCTAGCGGACACTCTCTCTTCGGGAATATCGTCCGAGCAGCGTGGTATCATCAGAGTGAGTACAGATCTTGGGTCATGCCCCCCTTCCAAATAGCTCTCAACTTGAGCATAATAGTCTTGGAATGTCCTTAGATGATAATGTTTTATGCACTCCGGCTAACCTTGATACGTAATTAGGGTGGCCCTGAGCCTGAGCTAAGTTCTTCCGACTGTCCGCCAATAGCACAGTTTGGTCTGAAACATACCCTCGAATGGATTCTTAACAAAGTTCATCACATCAACTATCTGGCCAATAATTATGTTCAACATGTTCCTCCAAGAAGCTCACATTATCTTGACAGGAAGAACAGCGGGTTTGGAACGAGTGCTCAAGATGCTCTTATTGACATCATGAAACGAAGGATCGATGCGGCCGACTCGGAAGAGCCGTTCAGATCAAGAGGCGATGCTGCGGAACCTGCGTCCGATGCAAGACCTTACATGAGGCGGTCTCCACCAAGCAATACGGCAAGCGTTGTTGAGGAGCTACCTTCCATGAGAACTAATCATGATTATCATACCTCACAACCTTCGTCAGAAAGGCCAGGCCTGAGGTCCATCATGAATCCTCCACCGGCACCAAATAGGCAGCTGCCTTCCCCTCCAGGTCGATCTATACCGTCTCCCACATCTCTAAATTTCCCTTCTCCGTCGTCTGGCTCTTACGGAAGCTCATCACAGCCTCTCAACTTTCCTCCGCCGTCGAGTCTTCAACATCCTCCGTTAAGTACTTACCTACCTCCAATCAGCTCGTCACACTCCTCAGACGCCCTCCAAGCTCATGCCGCAAGCCTCCAGCACGAAGTATCCATCCAGAAAATTGCGTACTCCTCCCTGCAAGGCGAACACGATAAGCTGCTAGCCGCTTTTTCAAGGTCTCAGACTAGAGCTAGTGCCCTCGAGAAGAAGCACACAGTGGCAGACTCAGAAATCATCAGCCTCTCTGAAGAAAAGCTCAGATTGCAGACTCAGGTCATAGAGCTGGAGCGCGATGTGCAAGAGCTAAGCCGGAGCCGGGATGGATACAGACAAGCAGCTGTGCAAGAGGGGGCGCAGTACGTGGAGATTGTCAAGAAGGCTAGTCAGCTTGAGGAAATGGCAGCAGAAGAAAGGAGGAGCTGGAGCAGGATGAAGGCGGAGATGGAGCAGAAAATCGAGGAATTGAGTGCTGGAGGCGGCGCCAAGGATGTCGTTAGAAATACACCTATTATTCCGGATGTCGTAAGGGATTTCAAGATGACCGCGCCTACGGTCGAAGTCCGGGAAGATGCCAAACCAGATATTGAAGGCGCTCAGCCGCCTGCAGACCCCCCCAACCTACCACAGCCAGATCCCACCGAAGAACTTAGAGAAGAGATCCGACGTCTTCGAAGCCGTTGTGAACGAGCGGAGGATGCTCTGCGTGCTATAAAATATGATAGTCAGAACACTGAAGGAATTGTTGAAGCCCTGACTCGGGCAGGCAAATCGATCATAGAGCGAGCCGATCGAGCACTTGGAAGCGTGCCGAGGGCTGAGGAGAGTCCTGTTGCAGCACCGCCATGAAGGCTAGCATTGTATTACTACAACATCCCATTTGTGGCGTTTATCATTGAAGGCGTCTGGAAAAACATGGATGGCAGACAAATATCCAAGGTCTTGATTGAATATGAGAACATTCAAGTTGCCGTAAGAAGAATCATATCATCTGTGCGCACGAACTACAATACATGGAGTGTACCTATTCTCGCATCCTGACATCCAAGGCGATGACGCCTTTTCCAAACACCTCATTTCACCTCTTTTAAACAAATCTGGGTGAGAATAACAAAATTCTTCATTTCTCCGACAAACTCGCCAATCACAAGCCGTACTGACCCCAGATCCGAAGCTCTCGCCTAGCAGCAGTCACGATCTGCCACAAATCTCAAACAGCTTCCGCCCCCCCGTCTCCGACTCAGGCCAGACGTGCAAAAATGGGCTGAGGCCGCATGGCGCTGCTTCAAACAATTTCATCACGGTCGCGAATCACTGGTCCTGCGGTCCAAAACAGCGCAAATCAGGCAAGGCGTGTTCTTTCGACGTCAGGGAGAGGTAAGGGTTTATGAGGTGAGGACGTTGACACCAGGGGCTCTGAAACGTCGCGCAGTAGCAATGGCACGGCGGATGGCACTCGTTAAGCTTCAAATCCCGGTGCCAAAAATAGAGGAGATATAATCACCAGGTGCTGCTGGTTTCTCGCATGAGAGGTTTGATTTTACTTTCCTTCTGCGTCGTCGTCGTTCCAATCATTAATTTCCAATTCGTTCTCAGTCGAGATTTATTTCTGCGAGCTAGCTTTTTGAGTTCGACGTCGCTGCTGCGGTCTGTCTGTCGCTGTCAAATCTGTTGAGCGGATATCTTCTTATACCGAACTGTCTGTTCTTCTGCACGATATCAGGAGAAGAAAGACTAGTGAACTCTATCGAGACTTTTGGTTCCTGCATTCGACTTCGGAACTTTATATCTTGCCACCCACCACACGTCACACCTTATTCACACCTCACTCATTCATACTCATCAACATCATTCAAGATGGGACAAGCATTCTCCGGCCCCAACGCCTTCAAGTTCTTCGGCTTCACGCCCAAAGCCACCGCCGTCCTGCAAGCTGACCCTTTCCTGCTCGTCGTCTTGGTCATCGTCATTGTCTCATTGATTGCACTGGGCCTGATTGCGTGGTACATACATTTCGTTACCAACAAGGTGTATGCGAAGCCGAAAGAGGTGAAAGATGGGAAGGGTGGAAAGAAGTAGGGTCTCTCGCCAATTCCTGGTTGAGGAAAGGGTTTGATGGATGAGCAGGAGGGAATGAGAGGAGAACCAGTTTCGAAGTTTTCATCGAGTGACGAACGGCGTGGAGGAGGGAAGTGGAGTTGGAAGTCGGAAGGGAATATGTGCTTTCACGGTCCACACACGCGGCGGCAGCAGCTGGACACCTAGAGTGAGATGTGCAGGACACCCCTTGCTGTTAATATATATGGATCGAGGCGGGGGTAGAGGTGAAGTCTCTTGTATAAACCGGGGGTTCGGATTGGGGCCATATTTATATTCTGTTCATATTGAGATGCCGAGCCCTTAGCGGGTATATCTGTCGCCTAGTTCTTGTTTTCTTAGGGCGGGCATATACAATGATACACTTTGAGAACATGCTGTACTTATCTGCGTTCATGAGATTGTGATGAGATGAGATTTATGCCTATTGCTTCTGGTAGTGCTCTTCAACTTGAGTCGCGCATAATTAAGAGGTGATGAAGATACTCGACGCAGTCTTTCGTGATGCATAGGCGAAGCGCAGTATCCTTACCTAAACTTTCCCTCAACTTGAGATATTCACTTGCTATGCATCACGAAAGACACCGCCGAGTATGTTGTGGAGTAGAGTATGTTGTGGAGTAGATTAGATTAATTTTTGTCTATTTTTCTGACCTAAAAGATCTGTTATCCTGTCTTCAAACTCCATCTCCATATATATCACCTTCTAATCAACGCATTCCACGTCGGGAACGCCATTCGATGCTCTGGCCTTCTCTTCCGCAGCTTCTCGTCTACATCTTTCGCACATGCACAAGCCTCCAAGACTGCCTCTCGCCCACTCCCGCCTATCCTGGACTTTCAGATCAATATCACAATAGTGATTTAAAATCTCTTCGTCTTTCTTGATACCGCCTTCTTTCCCGCCAATCCTCTTCTCTCTACACCATAGCTTCATCTTGCCTTCCCATTCCCACTGCAC
Organism: Cairneyella variabilis; assembly: GCA_001625345.1. NCBI lineage: Eukaryota > Fungi > Ascomycota > Leotiomycetes > Helotiales > Cairneyella > Cairneyella variabilis. The sequence goes on from AYLM01000022.1 coordinate 14,860, forward strand.
ATTGGGGTCACAATCATGGTTCGCGAGACACCATAATGGATGGACGGCCGCAACTTCAGGGTGTCCATTTCTTTTGTTCACACGCGCGGATGCTGTTCCTCTGAATTTGGCGTACAAGGTATTGAAGATCCAGAGATCATAAGAGGGGAGCTCGGCGAAGATATCGATGTCCATTCTCTCCAGCACGTGGAGCGGTCCGGAGATATGGTACTTGAAGGAGAATGGGAGGGTCCAAATTGGCGGTGGAGGGCCATTGAGGGATAGAGGGACAGCATTCGCTGCGCTGGGGAGGAAGTCACCCCAGATATATTTTACTTCTTTGAGGTCCAAAGGGTGAGTCTTCTGGGTTGCCGACATAGCAAGAGAGCGAGAGAGAAGTAGGAGATACAACGCGAAGGGCTTCTCTTTTGGGTCCGGGTCCTTGGCTATTGTGTCAATGTCCTTATCGCAGATGGAGGGATGGTAGGTCTCTTGTGCGCGGGAGAGGCACTCCTCACTGCAAAACATGATGTCGTCGCATTCCGGGCAGCCAACTACTGGACTGTCTTCGTTCAATGGAGGAAGCTCCAAGCTACAGGCATCGCATAAACTTTCCTTCAAGCGGTTGTTCGCCGCCAACACCGTAGGCTCAAGCAGAATTGTTTCCCCAGGCGGAATGTCTTCCTTTGCAAAGAGTCCCAATTGCCGGTTCGTAGGAATGATACTATCGTCATCTGAACTGCCTGCAGAATCCAATAGGGTCGGTAGTTCCGTTGCCCTAACCTCGCATTTCGGTGCCGTGTCGGCCAAGAGTGAGTTTAAGAAGTCCAGGGTCTCCTGCGAAAACCGGTTTGGCTCGTGGTCATTCCATGGATATATTTCCCGCCGTACCAGCCCTTGGTCAGGCAGATCATTTATGTCCACTTCCTCGACCTTCAGCCGCCCCTTCGCCATCTTCTCGATATATTCTTTGGCTTGCAAGAGCTCGATATCCTCCGGGGCGACGGCCAATCCGCGCAGACAGAACTCGTATGCGCTTTTCAGACAGCCGCAAAGCAGCAGGCTGATCGCGAGGTTGCGGTAGCATCGTATCGAGGCAAGTTCTCCGACTAAGGAAAGTCTGGACTCCTCGTCGGCTTCGTCCAGACTTATGGCTTCTACCCCGCCAGAAATGTCAACAATGCCTGCGGCGACCGGCTTCGTGAGCACGGCAGGCAGGCCATTGGCGGTACGCTTTCGTAGAGCCTCCTTCGCCTCCTCGTGGTATTCGAATCCCTCATTGGCGCACTCGTCGCAGAGCAGCAGCGCTCTGTAGCTGTCTCCCGCCGCGAGATCGGGATAGCCCAGGTCGGAATGAACAGCGGCACGCTCTAGATAGGCACACAGGTCGTAGGGCAGGCGCCCGAGAGCTTCAGTGATTACTCTTCGTTGCTCCAGGAGGTATAGAGTTTCGTCCTCCGAGTCGGTGTCCATAGTGGCTTTGACATGACTTCAGATGGGAGGGAGATTGAAGCTCGAGAAATAAATATTTCTGAGCTTTTATTTTGGGGTCTCGCTTGCTCTTTTCCCACCGACGAACTTTTGAGGTTCGCAGAACCTTGGCTTTCGCAAGCCGGAGCAAAAGGACCGGGCGGGTGCTCATTGGCGGGATGGAGGGCTAGTGGCATATCTTCCAAACTCTTCCAGGTTTGGTTGATGCGGATGGTCGTCTTCCCAGGTCTTGTCAGGGTCCAAGGGACCCTCGATATGCCAAAGCTGCATACAGACGCATACAAGGCGTCGGGCTGAAGTGAGTCAAGATGTAAGAGAAAGCGCCATTTACGTATCATTGCTGCGCTCATGACCTCTTTTCCTTGGTTTTGTTGTCTTTTCATGTTGTTCCTAGATGCAATTGGGCTTCTGGTGTGTTCTCGAAAGAGCTGGTAACGCAATTCTTACCAATATCAAATGTGGCTTTCTTAATGCAGCACACGACTGCGCTTGATTTTGTGCCTCGTCCGTGCCTCTAGAAGCTTCATTGCACCACTCTCATAGGTCATACTTGCATATTATTGCGTCTATCTATGCAGCCTCTCTGGTATCTGGTCTGTCGAAGGTCTAGACCATCTTCGACTCCACTACAAATATCATATGATCATGTACTACTATGAATTCGCCCTCTTCAGCAGAGAAAATATCAGCCGAAACCCCATCTCAACCCCTCAAATCACTCAATTTTTCAACATAGTATGCGGGAACCACTTTGGCTCCTTCGGCCTCCCACTCTTCTTTCTTACTTACTCCTGTTAGGACAGCCAATGTGCCACCTAGCTTGCCCTCTATGCCGAATTTGATATCGGTGTCTAGTCTATCTCCCACCATACACGCCCTCTTTCGATCAAACTGGAACTTTCCCTCTATCGAGTCCATCATGGCTTGACTAGGCTTTCCCAACGCGGTGGGATGCTCTCCTATCATGTTCACCAGCGGTATCGATATCGAGCCTGCGCCTGGGAAGAATGTGTGATTGGCAGGAAGCGTGCTGTCTGTGTTGGTGGCCAGGAACTTCGCTCCTCGCCGGAGATAGTGGTATGCATGCGAGAGCTTCAAGTAGTTCACGTGGAAGTCTAGTCCCGCCAGCACGGTCCCTACATTCTCATCGAGCAGTGATCCGTCTGCAATACCTTTATAGTCCTCGGGAGTGATGTCTCGTCGGTATGCCGGGTCCGTCCCTCCAATAAATTCAACACCTTCTGACCGTAACTCCGTCTCAATACCGCTCTCGCCGAGTACGAAGACCTTATTTTTGGGGGGCGGGAGTTTGAGGATTCGGGCAATGTAGACTGCAGAAGAGTATGCCGATCCGAAAATTTCGTCAACATTGCTGGGTATACCCATGGAAGTGAGCTTCTTCTGGTAGTCAGGCCGGGATTTGGTCGAGTTGTTCGTGACAAAGACAAGTCGTTTGCCTACCGGATCAGTAATCCCTTGATGGATCTTGGAGCATGCGCAAACCTTTGGATCTCAGTAACTCCAGTGTCTCAACCGTCCCAGGGAAGAGATGGTCGCCGGACCATAGTACTCCTACAGAAGCAAATCAGGACGGGCCGAGCCAGCTCAGGAATCTCCTCGTACCGTCGCAATCAAGGAGGAAGATCTATTTCCCACATCAGTCATTCTCACTCTTTGAACCCTCGTAGGACTGACCAACGCACGTCGAACTTATCGATGAACTCGTCAATGGCAGCTTTGTCGCCAGTCAGATGCTTTGGCGCCATTTTGTAGTGTCGTAAAAGGTAGGTATCCTCAGCGTTGAAAATATTTGGCTACTAGGACTCTTTTGGCGGGACGTATTTTGACACATGTGCCCCGCCAGAACGGTTTCGCTTCAGGAGGGGTGCTGCACGTGATATATACCCTTCGAGGAACAACTTACTCTTCAAGCATCCTACGACAACAGAATAGGATAGTTCCGGATATATCGGCCACGGAAGCTGTGAGATATGAGATGCACGTCAGATCTCTCAATGCAGAGCAGAAGCGGTCCATTGGGGAGCTCTGCCAAGGAGGAAGAATGCATCCATTGAATAGCTACAGCGGATTTAATAGCTTTCAAATTGAGGGGTTGTGTAAGAAGCCGAAAGGCAATGTACATTTCAGAAATATAATAGAAACATTTTCTTTATTCTCAATTCTACGGGAAGGAAATTGACTTTCGTTCGAAGCCTAACATACTATTCCGTCTCAATTTGAGAACCACATCTTCAACCACTGAAGAAGCTCGGGAGATTTCGCGGACCGAAGCGTGAAGATGTCAGATATCAGATAAGGAATTTAAATCCGGATGCTTGCTGTTCGAATGGAAGGTAAAATAAGTAGTGCCGTATCACATGCAATGTCTCTCTGAACTTCCATTCAGCTGTGTTTCTAAAGAATGATAAATCATAAAAGGTGTTACCACTTTGAGAGACCAGAACGCTATATATAGACTGTCATGACAGGCTGCAGATGATGAATATTGGCTCCTGCTGCATGGTCAGGCTCTTAAGAGCATCTCATGGAGCATCGAAGGACACGGGAACTGTACGGAAATGAAACCTCGCGGACTTTCAGGATCAGGCCTGGAGAGCTCAATACTTAGTCCCCGAAAATATGTCCTGCCAAGCCTTCTAGATACTTCTCTGCGAGCAGGGTTTTCGTTAGGGACATACCCTCTTAGGTTAAGTTAGACCATTTGTGGATTTGGAACTATTACGCCTGCTACGAAGTATAATTTTGTTCCAAGAAACCCACACTTCCGCATCATTGACCTCATTCCCCAATGGGATGCTGATAATCTATCCGGAGTGATCAGCATTGCAATAGCTTTGACTTGTGGAACAGAAGCTGTGGGATGCCTTGATTGCTTGAGGAAGATGAAATAGTGGGCTGTATCTAAAACATCGATCGGCGAGAACTTCGTGTTACCATACTTGGCCCTGGTCTACGCCCGGCCAATGTACACCAACTTTTTTGAGCTTCAACAGCTGAGAAAGCAGGACACCCCATTTCTTTGATGACTGACTCGGAGTATCTGCGGAAAGACACTGGTTTCGCTCTGTAGGTATGAAGCAAACGGCCACTTAGCCCAGCTTTCGACCGGAGACTTTACTAAAGAGAGCTCAAGCTCAGCACTTAGTTTTCTCTTATCATATCAGCGTCATTGTGCCTTGACCATCGACCCGCCTCAAATTTCGGTAGAACGACGACGATCTCTAACGTCTTTCGCCCTACTCCCAAGGTCCGTACCTTCTTTCCTCCTAGCTCATTGTCCATTCTCAAACATCTGTGTCTCACAGAGGCGGCGTCCATCCAAGCGCAAGGCTGAACAATACTCTCCCAACTCATTAGATTCTACAATCAACAGCTGGGTGGACATCTATCGATAGCGACAACCCTACCAGCCACCCGAAACTTTGGCAGGAAGGTAGCATTTACGCACCAACCACAAAACCACCACACCTCCTCACGATGGCACGCCAACCCAATCTCTTCGCCTTCCCCTCCATCGACCAGCTCGCCAGTACATTGCGCACCTATATCATCCAATGCCAATCCGCCGGCATCCACCGCCACGACTCCTTCAAAGTCGCCGTCTCTGGTGGTTCCCTACCTAAGACCCTCGCGCAAGCGCTACTTGCCAAATCCAGCGGCCCCGACGACGAGATCAAGTTCTCGAAATGGGAGATCTTCTTCGCCGACGAGCGGGCTGTGCCTCTCAACCACGAGGACTCGAACTACGGGCTCCTCAAGAAAGAATTGCTTGACAAGATCCCGGCTGAGATGGGCACGCCAACCGTGTACCCTATCGATGCGACGCATCTAGATGATACGCAAGAGCTAGCGGACCAGTATGAGCAACTGCTTGTAAGGAGCTTTGCGAGCAGAGATAGCGTCAAGCTGCCGATTTTCGATCTGCTGTTGCTGGGATGCGGACCGGATGGACATACGTGCAGTTTGTTTCCTGGACATGCGCTGTTGAGGGAGACTGATGCGTGGGTTGCGCCAATTGAGGACTCGCCGAAGCCGCCACCGAAGAGGATTACGCTCAGCTTGCCGGTTGTGACGCATGGTGTGAAGATTGCGTTTGTGGCGACGGGAGCAGGGAAGAAGGAGATTATGAAGAAGATATTCGAAGAAGGAAACGGACTGCCGTGTGCGTTGGTCAATGAGGGTGCGGGTGAGAGATGCAGTTGGTTTACAGATACAGCGGCGGTGGATGGTGTTAGTTTCCCTAGAAGAGGTAGTCTCTGATGAAAGATCAGGAAGGATGGAACTTGATGATTTTCCTTGGAGTTTTCAGCGAGAAGGTGTTATAAAAGGGAACTCTGTCATTTCAGGGCCGTTGCACGCAGATCTCTATCTGGCTGGGTAGAAGTCCCATGTGCTCGCATTTCACATAATCAGAATTCAAGAATGAATATTCTCACGAGTATCTTCATGAAATCGGCCTGAGCTTGGAGCTTCATTCCGAAGTTGTTCTATGTACTATGGTTGTCGTGCCCATTCATTCAAAATGACCGAGTGGTCTAATTCCCTTTACTCCAAACTCCACTTTGGGGCCCTCCATATACAAGGTAGGTGCCGCCAAACGTATGGCATACTATGGGACGTCACTGTACTGTCTGAACCTTGGCGACGTTGACGGTGCTCGAGCTTGGTACTCCTTTTAGCCATATCTCATCAATGTTCCCTTTCTTCCTTTGCTCCGACACATCTGAACCAAGACTATCCATCTTCAAAGTAGCGAGGAACCCATCGAGCTTGGATGGGCCGACGGATACCGATATTTGTACGCGGTCTTTCGCAAGTAGACTTTTGCTGCGTTTGGGGATCTTCACCCGTCGGAGGCTGTCTGCTTAAGCGATTAGCTTTGGTTGGTCATCTTTGGAGCATGATTCCAAACCTTGGACGAGGGTTCGCGGTTGAGTAGCGAGAGTTTGCTCTGATACATCATACACGATCGCGTTGGTTGAATCCCATCTATTTTGGCGGTTCTCGGCTCTGCCCCTGAGAGAAGAAGCGAGGGAGCTTTTCCTACTCGAGCTAGGCTGCAGACTTTGATTTGACGCCATTGGAAGTAAAATCGCCGTAATTGTCAGAAATGACCTTGTAAAGCACTCGTCAATACGTCCTGTGAGTTTTCATGGCCTCTTTATTAAATATACCGACCTCAGGCTACTTGCGAGGCAGATACCTTTATGGAGAAAGGAATGTGTGGCGCCGTTGTCAATTCATTGTCCGATTTCGTCACGACCAGTGACAATACCATCTGGCTTGGGCATGAGACACGGTAAAGAGATGTGTGTGGGAAAAGATCACCTTCAGCTCCAAGCCACTTGGTCTAGGTGAATCTTTTCGCTTAACGTTTCCACGCTGGGCGAGCTGGTGCGGCCACAGCCTGACATCAGGCGAGGCAGTGCCACGCTATATGGCGGCTGAGACAATATCATTATTGTCGAAACTTCAAAAGGAGCCTTCTGCGTTTCCTGATGACAGCCATTTCAAATAATAGCAGCAGAGCGGGAAGTTCAAGTATTGAGGTTACAATTTTCATGAACCCAACTATAACACCTGGTCTTGTCTTGTTCGCCATAGACTGTTCTTACTTCGTATTGCCTTTCAAGTCTAGCAGTCATTCATTTGTCTCTGTTCTCATTTCCAATGCTCAGTCGCAATAGACCTCGAGCTTCCTGAGCATAGCAATCCGGAGTTTTGTGGAGGTTGCGCGCAAATCTGTTATTGATTTCAACCTAGAAAGGCATCAAGCTAAGTGAGCTGAGCCTTCGTCAGGAGAAACATAAACCAATGAGCCATGTTGTCTCCCTGGAAAGCCTGTTCAGCGGCTTCGTTTGAGTGCGTCATTCCAGGAAGAACCAAGGCTATGCCATAACTCTTCACAGAGCCGCCACTGTTCCCAAACATGGGAAAGCTCCGGCGGGCCGCTGCCTGCTTATATAGGGTCGGTTTGCAGAAGCCCTATTCTTAAAGGCCACCAAGCGACCAACGACGAAGAAGCCCATGCAAATGTTAGTTGAAACTTGTTGTTTACTCTACAAGAGCTGCGATGGATTCAGCATCTACAACACTGAATAGCATCCTCGACACGGCGGAACAGGAAAGTATTGATACAGCCTGGTCTAACAAGTTTCTTCTATCACTTGGTAGATATCTCTTTCTCTCGACAAAGCTTAAGAAGCTAACCACCATATCCAGATGGCGGTGGAGTGCGAGGATTTTCTACCCTTCTAATCATTCAAAGGTTGATGGAACTATGTGGTGCTATCGAAGCGCACGACAATGTTGCTGCTACATCTTCTTATCATCCAATCCCATTCCAAGTAAGTCAGGGATCATCCGTAGGGCGCAATGATCGGACTCGGTCTTCGCGCTATCTACCTGTTCACTACTTCGATTATATAGGTACGCTGTCCTGTTACTCTACAGTGCCATAAGCTAACCAAGATCTCGCTCAAGCTGGCACAAGTACTGGCGGGTAAGACATCGCCATCTCTACTAAACTTTCGGATTATTGAGTCTAACATGACAGGCTCATTGCTATTATGCTCGGTCGTCTGCGAATGAGTATCGACGCCTGCATCGACATGTACGCCGAGATGGGGGAGGGCATCTTTGGTCACCCTCGGACATTCTCCATGCGTGGTCCTATTCTTGCAAACCGAGAGAAGTACGATTACAGAGATCTCGAAAGGGCTTTCAAAAAGGTCATCAAGGACGGATCGCGTGCTCAAGAAGAACACGAGATTGGTGAGCCGATGTTTCCATCTCACGATGGAAGATGCCGGACGTAAGTCGGTAGCTCTAGCTGTTAGAGATCTCTCAACTGATTAGTGTAGGATTATATGCACCGTAAAAGAGACAGCTCATTGCTCAGCTCTATTCCTCTGTCGGACATACCAGCACCCAAGACCAGAACACACCCCGGAGAAAGGCGCTGTCGTACAGAATCCAGGCCCAGCCACCAACGTCCCCATCTGGCAGGTGGCTCGTGCAACTACTGCAGCACCGACCTTCTTTGCGCCTTTGACCATTGGAGAAGATCGCTTTCTCGACGGTGGCTTTGGTGTTCAAGCCAATAACCCCTCCTGGTTTGCTTTCTTTGAGGTCGCTCAAATGAGCAACAATGATTTCCAAGCTGTGGCCCTCACTCTCAGCATTGGTACTGGCATCCCCTCCAATCTAAATGCTTTCTCAGACAAGAAGGCTGGGCTCTTCGGCAAGCTCTACTGTTATATGAAGTATGCTGCAGCAATAGCTACAGACTCGGAGAACACACATAAGTCTATGTTGACCTTCTTCCAAACACAGGAAAAGATCCGGTACGAACGACTTAATGTCGAAGACAGCTTAGGAGACATCGGACTTGGAGAATGGAAGGTCAAACGGAAAGTCAACATGACCCTAGCCACGATCCGAACGAAGACGGAAGCGTATCTCGACCAGCCAGCCATACAGACGAGGATGAATAGCATTGCGCAAATGCTCGTCAGGAACCGACAGATACGATCGAAAGATAGGTCGAGGTGGGATTTGGTCGCGACTGGGTATCGTTATCATTGTGTCGTAACTAAGTGTAAGAAGGGTAATGTGTTTTGGGCGAGTGAGAAGGAGTTGAAGAGTCACTTGGCGATGGCGCATTCGGATATGGGGTTCAAGCTCGTTCCGGAAACGGATGAGGGTAGGGAGTTGGTCGAGAGGACGGTGATAGATGGGAGGATTTTGCATGCTGACTGAGGAGACGTGAGAGTGATCTAGGCTTCCATAGCCCAGATCATATACGCTATACGTTGTGCCGTCGATTCTTTTCCCCTGAAGGATAAGACTTCACGGACCTACCTTAGAGCACTTGGCGGCTTGGTATGACCACCACCTATGAAGTCTGTATCATTGTTAACGATCTGATAGCACAATCCGCAATACGTTAAGCATACATTAACACCTGGATTCTTGTGAAAGGAATCTAAGTGGACATTGAGTCTGGGCTGGTCTGGCCGAAAGGTTGAGAAGGTCCGGCTATTGAAAAAGTATCGTATGCAATGGGGCTGTTGATGGGGAAGGGAGGTAGCCAGCTAATCCTGCGGTTAGAGTCTGTAAATTACTGAGCTACGCATTGATCACCGGAGCGTCTTTACACGAGAGATATCTACAGACCGTCTGGCCGCACAAGACAGAACCCATGAAAGGCGAGAGGGCTAGACAGTCAAGCGACAAGGTTTCTGTTACCCTCACATTTAAATGTCACAATAATTACTACACGTCAATAACAAAAAAAAAAGAAAGAAAAAATTTAATTTAATAATTTGGGTTCTCATTGTGTTGGTATCTCGATCATATCTGCAGGGGCATGCCATCCTAATCCTATCCGTCCTCTTGTAATCCGCAAACGCCAACAATATCCTTATGCAAAAGTACGACCCAATCAACCCAAGCAAGTGTTGACCCGTTAGGTGGCCATGGATCTTCCAGAGAGGCGACTAAACACCACAAGAATGCATCAAGCCCTCCTCTTGCTAATACTTCGACGTATGTGCAAAGCGCAATATGAGCAGAGAGCTGTCAAAACCTGTCGGGCTTCTCAACCCGCAAAATCAGACCCTTTGACTCGCGAAATCAAGAACCTCGCAATCGTCCTCAAAGAATCCTTCTGCATCCGCATCGCCCGAGGCGTCATTGCTGGAGCGCATCGCACTCTTGCGTCTCCTGGTAGTAATGACAATTTGCTCCATATCCTCTGTGCTGTCCGCGACCCTCATGACTCGCTCTATTGCAGAAGTTGGAAGAGCGCGATGATCAGCAGAAACATCGAAGTCATCATCCGAATTATGCGGTGGACCAACATCAAGCTTGGTGACTTTGATCGGACCGCCGAATGCCCAAGCCGAACTTCTTGTCAACGCCAAATTTCTCACCGGCTGAGATTGAAGCAGAGCAGACACGGATGGTGATGGCAAAGGCGTCTCCTCGTACGAATACACGTGCAGACCGACACGGCGGTCGGTGTGGAATGGTTGATAGGGGGCATTGGACTCAATTTCGGCCTGTGGGATTGAGGAGTCAGCTCCGCGAGTCCGGCGGGCCGGCGATGGTGATTGTCTAGCTTTCCAACGTGATTCCTCGATGTCCCTTTCTGTGAGCTCAAGATCACCAGCTTGAGTCAAGTCACGTATGGGCAACTTGAAGTCCGGCAAAGACGGAATCCTAAATTCAACGTAAGTGGCTCCTCTTGAAGCTTTCTGCTTATCGGCTGAACGGTCCGCTCTCCGATTTTTGACGGTGTAAAATCGAACGATACCACCTGCGACGGCGATTATGGAATCATTTTTCTTGCCAGTTAAGAGAGAAACGCAGGCTTTGCTTGGAACGGTTGTGCTTCGTGGAAGATGCAATTTAGCGTTCGCAGACTTGCGCATCTCATTCATCCTTCCGGTTGCCGCTCCTACAGATCGACTTATTCCGGCGGCTAATGCGTGCGTTCCCTGCCCTGCCTGGGCTGTTACCGTCCTGGCAGAAATGCTGATGCTACTTCGACGAGGCCGACTGACCAGAGGTCGAGCTGCAGTCCAAATCGAATTTGCCGCACTTGTAGCTAAACTTGTGGCAGTAAGAGCTGGACCGGCACTTTCGCCGGTGGCGACATCTGGTTTTGGAGGAGCTCCTCTCCGACGTGGCGGAGGCCATGTAAACGCGCTTGCCGGAAGGTCCAGGATATGGAGTGTTCCAGGCTCTGTGACCATCACGCAGCGTTCACCGTGTGGTAAGGTCCAGGCAACATCCACAATTCTAGCAATTGTCATTCGCGAGAACTGGGCGATTTGCCTGACGTGAGGACCTTGAACTCCAGTGGTCTGAGGTCCACCCTTCAGAAAAGACGATTTGGCATACTGTATGCGCATAAGATCCCAGACAGTCTGAATATCGCCTTTGCTACTGGCGGTGAAAAGAGCGAGGCCACTGGGAGCAAAGGACAAAAAGCTACATCCATGAGGAACCCGGAAAGTTGCCATGGGATGAGGTGACGATCCATTGGTAGAACTGTGGTGAGATAGAGAGTCCAAGTCTAAGATCGAGATCAAACCAGGATCCTTTATAACGAGAGGGGCTGGAGCTTGAAGTCCATGGGTAGGTGGGAACTGATTACTGGGATTTGCATGGTTCGCATATGGGTTCACAATTGTCGGTTGATTTGGCGCTGGCTTGTTTCTGTAATTATTCCAGGCATGAATTCCTTGCTGGGTAAGATAATTTCCTGCCTCAATGAACTTTTGGGTTCCCAATTGCACCATCTGCTTCACAAGACTTTCTCCTTCAGGAGTCTCAACCATACAGTTCACTGAAGGTAATTGAGGTGGAGCTTGGGAATTCAATCCAGGAACTCTTGTTAGGGAAGATGCGCAACCGACAGAAGCTCGCAGGGAGACCTGAGAGGAGGCAGTAGGTGGGCAATATGCCAACCACTGACCGCTCATGGACAGTATTGACGCATTGTATTGTTTCCGGGGCGGTGTATATTCGGCTGAATGCCAGTCACCATCAGGAGGACCAACAGGGCCTGCAGGATCAACAGTGAGACCGTGCTGCACGGTAGTCCACACTTTGCCAATACATCTGAAGTTCTCTGGAGAAGGTGTCTCTATGTTCCCTTGACAAAAGATCCAGGTCTCTCCACTTGTGCCAGAAGTAACGACAAGAAAACCGTTATCGGCACGGATAGTCAACGATCCCACAGGTGAAGGCGGCCTGAACATGGGGCTGCTCGTTGGCATAGACAGACGGGTTCGTGGAAGAGACAGGAGAGTTGCAATATGCTTTCCGGTCCAGGAATACACATCAACGGTTGTCTGATAATATTCGATCGAATCATTCTCATGGGCTTGCTGGCCAGATATTCTCGGCGAACCTCGTACACTCTCATTTGGTGTCGCAGATGGACTGTCCGAGGCAACAGCTTCCTCGCCACTCGATGATCCACTTGATGTCCAAACCGGGCCATGAATTACAGCAGCAATCAAGGGAAATTGATGCGAACCAACGCCCTCAACGTTCCATGGAAGAATCTTAGCATTGTAGACTCCGCCGCGTAACCCTTCAATACTTGAAACCTTGTGCAAACCTCGCTTCGAGACAGAGTGAATGTTAAGACCGCCTTCGTACCCGGCGAGGATGACATTTTCTACTTTCGACTGGGAAGGTATCGAGAGGCTGTCAAAGCCGCAGTAAAATCCATTTTCACCCGGAGTCAGACCTGGCATGGGAGGAGAAAGTAGCAAGTTGGTATCAGGAGCACCATAGAAGTGAGCTTGGGGCTGGTGTGGGAGTGGAGGATGCTGTCCGAATCGTGAGTATTGCGAGTACATCGAGCTTCGACGAGCGGCGTAAGAAGAGACTTGGGAACGATGGTCATCCATCACTGGTGGATAATTATTACCATCAAGCTGGTAACTCAGAGGTCTTCTTCGACTTGCTGGGGGTGAGGCGGGCGAAAAATGGCCGTTGGAATATCCTCTTTGTTCACGGGCACTGCCACTCCAGCCGATATTTGAGAGGCGCTCCTCATATGAGGAAGGTAAGGCAGGTGGGGATTCTCCTAGATGTATCAAGTTGTTCGGAGACGTAGAATATGCAGGGACGTCCTTCGCCCATTCGTTCGTGTTCTGAGAAGGAGAGCGATCCAAGGCTGCAGAAGACAAAGCATCAAGCAATGGAGAGCCAGCAGGATTCCCATTCGAGGGAGATCCCACTGGCTTCATCTCGGGTGACTGTACTCTCGTTGACGAGGATGATTTACCACTGGGAAAGGTGTTAGCATCCGCTAAATGACGCATAATCTTGGGACGGTGAATACTCACGACATCTTAGAAGCATTTTTGGTCACCGCTGCCAACACACCTCCACCGCCATCCTTCGCCGTCCCATTCTTTCTGCCGCTCTTCTTGCTAGTCGGCTCTCCAGACGGTGATGTCTTCTGACTCAGCTTGGTAGGCTGGGAATTACCGTTCGAGTTATTGTAACTATCTTGGTCGGATGAAGGGGGCATTCAAATGACGGTCTGATCTGGCGGGTTCTTCAAAGTGTTCCGCAGACAATGGACGTCTGCCAGCAGGTGGATCGTCGCGATGACGGAGCGCGGCGCGAGTCCCGCTTGCTTCCTGATCGAAGAGCCAGGAGGGCGCGGGAAGTCAAGGCGAAGCTGGTCTGTATCTATGGATCGTTTCGAGTTCTTTTTTTGGTTCGGAAACGTTCTACGGTGCGTTGCTTCGAATTTGAATGTTGCTCTTTGTTCAAAGAGCGACTGAGTTGTTGATGAAGGTGGAGGGGCAGCTCCTTTGATGCACCCGGCCTCGACAAGTAGCGTACTGGATTCGGCTGCCTGATTGGACACAGCCTGAAAGCTGGCGATGCAAGCTGGGGCCTGGAGGCCTACAATTATCTGCAGGTACAAAAGAGGTCGTAAGTTACTGTGGTACATTTGAAATCCCCAGCCATATCAGCAGATCACACTCTTTATCTTATCGCCCACCATGATGCCACTACATTCCGGTTCAATGGAACATCGATCTTCGCAGTAGCATTGGCATCAGAGCCCTCGATTTCGTTCGAGAAGCATGACTTTTGGGTATATTACAGTATATCAGATAACCCTTGCCTCATCCTGTGATTCCATCCCCCAGTCATGAATAGCACCTCAATTTTACCATGCCTTTACAGAAGCTTTGGCCTTCCATGTTGACTCAGTTCCCAAGGACAAAGAACAAGCCCCTGACATTATCCATCCAGCTTATGCCTTCTTCTTTCCAGCCGCCTTAGCCTTCGCTGCCTTCTTCCTATTACTCCGGATCATGACCACGCTCAAGAAGGAGCCCACGACAGCCGAACCCAGAAGGATGAGAATGACGGGGATACGGATAGCCCAAACCCGTGGCGGGAAGACATTTTGAAGAGGGTGGTCCGAATCGACGAAGGGCTATGATCGATGTGAGGATCGGTGCTGCAGATAGGAAGTGAGGACACATACCATGAGAAGAGTCCAGATAGTGTAGTAAAGAAATACGACCGAAGCAGCGACGAGCATCGCAAGTCCAACGAGCCTGTCAAACTGCAAGGCGTTAGCATTGTTCAAGAGAAACGCGTAGGGAAAGCGCGCCAAGACTGACCATTGTGGCAAATCAACATTAAAGGAATGTAAAAATCGAATGCGAGTGACTGATCGTTGACAAGCCGTGACGTGGTGGTATTCTTTCGTGGCCTTGCCAAAAATTCTTGGGCTATCTGGCAGCTCCTCACCTCCTGGATGATGACTAAGAACGGGCTACTGCAAGCAGGGGAGGAATAACTACCTCCTTCACCACTTAATATTAAGAACGTTTTATCTTGTAAGATATCATCACTACTGTCCGGTTTTGAATGGGAACTTCATCGGGGAGAGATTTTTGAAGTATCATGCCGCCAAAGTCGAGTCGTCCAATGTTAATCTTGGGTAATCTACCGCCTAATGGGGAAAGAACGGTGTGATTAGTTGACGCTGGGCTCTGGGGTAGGAGTGGAGAATGGGTTGAAAACGGCAGACTAATTAGCTATGGAGATATTGGAGGGAAGAGCCTGGGTGGCAAGGAAAGGAAGGGAGCGATGCGGTAGAATAAAAGGCTGTATATGCTTCCTCAAGCCACAACTTTAATACGCATAAATCGACCACAAGTTTCATGGAGTCAGTGTCTCTCACTCTCACCCAAAAGTCATCTCACAAGCGAATATTTTTCATGCAAAACTAGGTATCGTCTACTTCGTCATATACTAACAGCACTTCTATGCCTCATCGAACCTAACTCACTTCCTCTCCCAACCCTTCAACAAATCCTTCTTCACCCTCTCAAACTCCTCTCTCCTCATTTTGCGGCGGCAACTTCAACGCCTCCTCGACATCAACCTCCATATCTGGTTTGGTGCACTTGCGGTGCATAGCTAGAAGCGGTCTACCATACTAATCCAGTTAAGGAAGGCGGCATGCTGACGTTGGTAGTGGCTGCTTTGGTGGGATGAAAAGAGTGCTTGCTGATTTGAGTGGTGGGCGAGCGTCTGATGAAGGACGGGTGGACGTTGTTGGTAGAGTTGTGGCGGTCTCGGTGGTCTGAGGCTTTGGACGGATGTTCTTCGAGACGGCGGCAGGGGTAATAAAGGTAGTTGGGTCAGCAAAGTCGATTTGGGCGGTTTCCAGATTAGGCCTTGCAGGTGGTGTATTTCCTTGAGTACTTTCGCCAGAGCCTGAAGGTGGGTAGGGAATGTGATCAGCTAGCGCACGCGGAAGAATTTGGGTGGAATGCTTTTACCCAAAGCTTCATCTATCGCTCTTGCGAACTTTTCATCCCTTGAGCGTGGGCTAGGACATGCAGCTGATTCTGCTTCTGGCATGTTAACTCGCAGTCGCTGTTGCTGGTCAGGGGCAGGAACAGTCGAATTCGTGGTTGCAGATGCCATATTCGCTTATAACTCCGATGCGGCAGAGACTCGAGTGGCAATGGCAGAAGTGGCTGGTCTTTGTGATGAAATTTGAAGGTTCACAAGCGCTTCAGTTGCTTCTGCGTCTTGAAGGTCCCTGAAGTATCTTTTTTAGTGCACATTCGAAGGCAGTTCAAGGGTCTGACTGACCTTTCTTCCTTGTTGGCCCTGACGCTATTGAATCGTCTTATTTTGCCTGATGTTCTTTATTGGCTTGCCAGCTGAGTTTTGGATTTACTCGCCCTGCACTAGCGTAAAAGACCAGGGACTGGGGTTCAAGATGGTTTCCGAGAAGAGTTTTCCAAAATTCAGGAAAATAGAAGTTGGGAAAGGGGCTTATGTAGACAATCTGATTGTTCAGGTGAGCTGTTCTTTGAAAGGATTCTTTAAATGAATTGTTCAGTGAACAATCAGCTTGTTCCGTGTGCCTCAATACAAACAAAGTCGCGTTGGACATAGGTAGGGAGCGCTAGCGAAGCGCGACTTTGGGTCTCACATAACGAAATTCACTGCACTAGGAATAAATGAAAAAAAGCACTGAAAAGTATCATTGCAAAATGTAGAAATTGCTCTAACTCAGGGAGATGAATTTGTGGGTGCTAAAGCAAACATGTTCTCTGTACAGTTTGCATCTACTGTTTTGTTGTGATGCTTTTCTTCTCCGCTGGCTTTGCCTTTTGGTCGCTGAAGTCCCCAGACAAATCCGTGGTGAGGCGAGGCACAAATTTCCCAACTCGCTTCTGATACTCCTTGTAGTCGGGGTATTTTCCGGCAGTAATAAGTTCGGTGAACCATGTAGAGGCCTGGAATAGCAGAAGGTAACCGAGAGCGCCTGCGAAAGTCCAGTTGTACAGCACTTCGGAGGTCCAGCATCCCCATTGGTACAGGACAACCCAGATAGCTTGCTCGGCGGCAAAGTTTGGATGTCGGCTCCATGACCAGAGACCTGTGACAACAAAGCCGCGATCGAGATCCTCCTGCTCAAATTTTGGAGGGACTTTGGCGGTCTTTTGATACTGCTTCTTTGCTTCCTGGTAGTCTGGGAGATGGTTAGCTGCGTGGCGATCTAAAGAGGCAAATAATTCGTACTCCATTGTTGCTGGTCTGCAAAGAACTCGACCAATACGAGGCCCATCAGAACTCTAGCAAATACCATATCTGCTGTAGACATCTTCTCGCCTAATTGAGATGCCAATAATATAACGTATGTAGGTGTGGTAATGAGAAAGAGTAGAACACTCTGAGCGAGCGAAATGAACAGGACGTTGAAGACGAAGAACAGAGCTGGGTTGATCTTCGTTCGCAAGACCTCCCTATCCTCCAGTCAGCATGCCAGAATATGAGCCCAAGTGGAAGGTTGTACCATCGATAGTCTTCGGATCCAATATTATAGCCTCCTTTCCGCCAGTAGTTGTAAGTTAGTCGTAGCTGTAGCATTAGTCAAATAAGGCAATTGCAAGGATTCTTGGGGCCTCTTACACTCCAGACAGTGCTGAAAGCAAGCAAATTATCCAGTCGCTGTGTTTCGAGGCCAGACATATGGGCATATATAACATAGTGGGCATTGAAAATGCTCGGCAAAATGCTCCACATTCGGTCGACTTGCGAATAGTTCTTGTTGATCTCGGAGACAACGAGAAATAATGGTGCAAAGAAGAGCGAGAATGCAAAGGCCGTGATCAGAGGATTCGTAGCGAGGTAGAGACTCTGAAGCTCCGCTGGGTTGTTCCATGACAAGGCGATTTGCTGAGGAAGGTCGTAGAGTTGCGGTAGATATGGAAGTACTGTTTTTTGGAGGGAGGAGCACTCCGTAAGCGTCTTAATGGCTGGTAGAGCCATTGTGGAGGTATTTCGAAGGGCAGAAGAGCTTCAAATGTATTCCAGGTACCCGTTGGTGTTGAAATGAAGTGAAGGAGAGTTTATTGTTGACGTTGAAGTCAATGACGACTGGCGGCAGAGTCCGCAGGGGTCTGCCTAAGTTTCACATCGAATCGCTTCGTCCGGAGCACAATTTATGCCGAGTTAAGGTTATTGTGAATGCCCTCGAGAACTTTCACACCGTGTCGGCCCCTTCCCAAGTCAACATTTGCCGCTCGTTAACGCCCTTTTCACGCGCCGAATGAATGTTAATTCTGCACCATGTCTTTGCGAGACTTGAGATGCCGCTTGAGCGCCAGAGGAGCTTCCATAAACCACTGAACACCCACACGTGATCATCTCTAAATCAACCATGCCAGGAAAGATTCTCTGTGTAGCAGAGAAGAACTCAATTGCGAAGGCTGTCGCAGAGCATCTTTCTGGAGGTAGCTACAGGACCGTAAGTAGGCATCCATGAAGTCGAACAGCTCATGAATTGAAACTTTCCTAGGCGAACGGCGGAAGCCAGTACACCAAGAACTACACTTTCACGTTCAATTTCGGTGGAGCGTGGGGTGTCTGCGATGTTTTGATGACTGCTACATCAGGACATTTGACTGAAGTCGACTTTCCGCCCGGTTTCGGCGACTGGAAGCATCCTCCGCCTGAGAATCTATTTACGGTTCCTGTGCACGTGCGAGTTTCCAAGGTGAGGAAGAACCATCTACCAATGGACGAGGCTAATGGTAATGACTTGCGCTGGATAGAAAAACGAAGGCATTGCTCTTAATATCAAAGATAATGCCCGAGGAGCCAGAGCATTATACATCTGGACCGATTGTGACCGCGAAGGAGAGCACATCGGTGGCGAAGTGCGTAGAGAGGCTTTGAAAGGAAATCCAAATATCGAGGTCAAGAGGGCCAGATTCAACAATATTGAAAGAGCGTGAGTAATTATATTATTAAGTGCTGGATTTATGCTAATATCTTTAGGCATATTATATCTGCGGCCAAGAATCCCGTCAATTTAGATGACCGTCAAGTCTCTGCAGTTGCTGTGCGCCAGGAGCTGGACCTGAGATTCGGCGTAATCTTTACGAGATACTGGTCAACCAATTTAGCACCTCTAAGCCCAATTCTAGCGAAGAACCCAGATGGTAGTCGAAGAGTAATCAGTTATGGTAAGTCGCTACCGGCCCCCAAAACAATGTTGCAATAAATGCTGAAGCCTTGAAGGGTCGTGTCAGTTTCCAACCCTTGGCTTCGTAGTCGATCGTTACTTCAGAGTCAAGAATTTCATACCCGAAACCTTCTGGAGCATCAGAGTTACACATGAACGAGACGACATCAAGGTAGCATTCAACTGGAAACGAAATCGACTATTTGACCATGCTGTGGTTGTCATCCTCTTCGAGAGATGCATCGCTGCGAAGCTCGCCAAGGTCTCGAAGGTCCAAGAGAAGCCCACAAGTAAGTGGAAGCCCCTACCTTTGACGACAGTGGAACTTCAAAAGGCTGCAAGCAGATTCTTGCAAATGAATGGAAATGAGGCTATGACAGCTGCAGAGTATCTCTACCAGCAAGGGTTCATCAGCTATCCAAGAACCGAGACAGATCGATTTGACCCTGGGATGAATCTCCGGGCACTAGTCGAAAAGCAAATGCCAGATAATCGATGGGGAGGATTCGCACAGAATCTGGTCAATGGCGGCTTCAGGCAACCACGAAACGGCAGGCACGATGATAAGGCCCATCCACCCATCCACCCTGTGGCGTACTGTGCTCCAGGTAATTTCCGCAACCAGAACGAGGCCCGAGTCTATGAATTTGTCAGCCGTCGGTTTCTAGCTTGCTGCTCTGAAGACGCAAAGGGGCAAGCGACAGATGTAGAGATAGAATATGGCGACGAAATCTTTGCTGCTCGTGGAGTCGTTGTTTTGGAGAGAAACTATCTCGACGTTTATCCCTACGATGTCTGGCGAGACAGTACTACACTGCCAAAATTCACACTCGGCGAACGATTCGAGCCTACAGAAGCAATGATCACAGAAGGAAAGACTTCGCCTCCTAGTTATCTCACAGAGCCCGACCTCATTGCCTTGATGGACGCTAATGGTATCGGGACTGATGCCACGATGTCCGAGCACATCGAGAAGATAAAGGACCGCGAGTACGTTATGCTCCATGAAAGAGTCGGTGGCACAGCTGGATATGATGAAGATGGTGTTCCAGCACCAGTTCGTGGCGGACGGGGTGGAAGAGGCAGCAGAGATGGGAGAGGAGACAGAGGAGGAGTCAAAGAATTCATTCCTACGAAACTCGGAGTGGCATTGGTGGATGGTTATGACAGAATGGGATTTGAGATAAGTCTCAGCAAACCATTTCTTCGAAAAGAGACAGAGCTGAGAATGAAGGACATTTGCGAGGGCCGTCTCTCACCGGCTGCTGTCCTTCGAGAGAGTGTAAGGCAGTACAAGCAAGTGTTTGAGCAGAGTCAGGAGCGCCTGGATTTATTGAAGGCGGTAAGTTAAATTTCCTCTTCAAAAGCCACATGCAGATTTTAAGATTGGCGAAATTGCTAACGATTGAGTCTCAGTCAGTTCGAAGATATGTACTCAATGGCGCTTGATACCCATTTGCTAGGTTTGATATATAATCACGTTGCTGGCGCTTTACGCGGGAAGGAGACTGCTTGCTGTTCGGGATGTTGCTTCATCGGGGTCACGATTCACGAACTAGACCGAATTGACGATTTTCTACAGATTTTCCTATGCGGCAATTTTATTCGCTCAGGCCAACTTATTTTGCTTATTTAAAGGTTTGATGGATGTGGACCTCTTATTCGTGCATCCATACGTTTCTGTGTCACTTACCCAGGTCCGGTGATCGGCAACCCGGGTCATATGCAACATCTCTCGGGCATTCTGGCTGATGATGTGGCTTGTCGTCTCTGGACTCTGGGTCGGGCTTGAGGAACACGATCACAAGTGAGTGGTCCACGACTCCCGAGTCCCATCCACAAGATAGGCGGAAAAGATCGGAATGATCGGTTGAGATTTTGCGGTTGTGCGATATGACGAGTACCTCGCTGCAATGGAAGAGGGGCACTTCGAGTTTACGTGCGATTACGGAGTCCAGCTATGGATTGCTCTTCTGGCGTCTTGCAGAGCAACAACGTGGGGAAATCCAACCACGTCAAGCGATGGAAAAGCCGGGAAAAATATGGAAGAATTGGGCAATTACTAACGTAGTTCGCTGCGAAACTGCTTGGCTCGTGTAGTCTTTGCGGTGGTAAGGGGGTCTGGTGATCCTCCGTCAGGGCACGATTGAGGCCGACCACATGGGTTGAAGTCTCTTCGGTTGCGAACCCATAGGAAGCGCGCGGAGCTGCAACGTGGGAATTGGGCGCTTTGCCATCCCTCGCAGCTGTAAGTGGGCCACGACGGCATCAGCTGTACATCTCCCGCAAAACTGTGGACGCTCTCGGCTTTGGCACTCTGGCGTTTCGCAACGGCCTCACTCCCGCTGAAAGAGGATCGAGGGAGATGAATATGGATATGGCTCAGCCATGAGGAACCGAGAGACAGGCGCACTGAGTGATGGGTGAAAGAAAGATCAGTGACCCTCATGAGCAGCAAATGTTGATCAATCATAGCCAGCATTTGCATCATGTTTCATCATCTCATGTCTTCCAGGTACCAATGATGCATACCGAAAGTGCAAGGAGCCCCTCGGCGCCGATGCCTTGGTGAGACCATGAGCGAGTGTGGTGAGGTAATTGTGAGGAGAGTCGCAGACATGCAGCTAGAGTTGGCAGCCATCCCAGCAGAGATTGTTCGGCTGCATAACCCGGTGCTTTGTGCAGGCCGGAAAGGCCAAGCTTGTGTGTGCAGGCATCGCAGTAAGCACTTTCCGTGGATGGGGCTGCGACAAAGTTAGCGTGCCCATTCGCCCATGGCATTGATAGTCACAACGCTGCAGCTCACTTCGACGAATACATCAACACAACGCAACACTCACACAACCGACCAACAACAACTCGCTGTATCGCCCTACGCTTTCGATCACTTGCATCCCAGTCGCTTCGCCGTGCAACTTAAAGCCTCTAATTCCCACACTTGCTCTTCTTGCACTCAGGGAAGCAGAGACTCATCTCTACTTCTACGATCGAAACGACCGTCAACAACCATCGCTCTTACCTTTGAACTTCGCACAGCTTCAGTGCCTTTCCCGATAACATTTCGTGCCAGGTTTTTCGATACTTCACGGCCCGATAACTACTTGCCTTGAGCTCTAGTGTCGCGTCTTCCAGCAACTCGCCACGTTTCTATCGCAAGTCGAGGTGAGTCAGATACGCTTACTGCTTCCATTCCACCGCGTCTTTGGCATCGACAATAACTAACTTGGTGTCGCGCACGTCCAGAGAAACTTACCGAAAACACCTTCCATCGAAATGGCTAGCATGGCATCCACTGCTCGCGATATTCCCATGGGTGGCCGAGACAGCTTCGCTGCTGTAGCGGCCAGGAGCGTTCCTGCGAAGAAAGCCCAACCCCTTCCAACTCCTCCGAACTCCATCTCTCCCTCTCTGCCTCCCCACGGTATCAAGCCGTACGGGACGCGTTCTGCCACGGCTCAACTCGCCCTCGAACACATCGAGTCCGACCTCGATCTCAGCGATGCTGATGGCTCTGGCTCTACCGGCCACGGTCTTACATCACCCGGGTTCGATACCACGGGTACTATTACGCCAGGTCTTCTGGCCAAGCATCACCTTCCCGACATTCTTCTCAATCACGGCCCTTTGGCTATCCGTCACATCATGGGCTTTCTTACCACCGCTGTCCCGGGTTTCTCTGGGATACCACCAGCGAAGGCTAGGAGACTCGTTGTAGGAGCTCTCGAGGGACGCGGAAATGGTGGCGAAGGAGGTGGCGTGAAAGGCGATGTCAAGTTCGAGAAGGTTGGATGGGGACGTTGGGACGCGAGGTTGAAGGGTCACCTTGCTAGAAACAGCAACGGCAATCAACAGTCGCCACCTCCAAGTGCACCATCCTCTTACTCCAATGGCATGCCAATTACCGGGAACGGCGGATGGAACACCAACAGGACGCATCTGAATGCACCAGGCTCCAGCTGGGCTGGTGATTCGGCCGTGTTCTCTCACGACGATGACATGGACATCACGATGCTTGAGAACGAAGCAGACAAGATGTCCCTTGATGGTGATGAATCTTGCTCGTCTTCCGAGGCTCCGGAAGAAGACGAGATTATGGGCGACGACCCTGGAGATGTCACCGACGATGAAGACTGGGCCGCGGTAGGAGCAGCTGCTTTACGCGCCGCTTCTTACTCGGCATCCGGCCCTGGAAGAAACTTTCTTTCTCACGTTTATACGGCGGGAGCCCGAAGCGGTGGCGGGCCATCCCTCTCAGCACTGGCAAAATCTGCACCATTGCGACCACAAAATCCTAATTTCGATTTGTCTGCCTTTGGCATGACGTCTACGGACTCTCAAGAGCGAGAGGCCGTTGAGGCACTTTTACGTCTCGGATCTGTATAATAAACTTGGCGGCGTTATTTGGATGGGAGCATGAGGGTTGGTACTGGACTCAAGCGTCACGATCTGCCGGCGTGCATCGATCGACTGGGTTTTTTCAGCACGCTTTTCATCATGATCTGGAGGATGGGTCTGGGACACTGGCAGTTATTCTCCTTATCACAAGGATGGGATAAAAGCCACGGCGTATGTTTCTTTTCCGGCGGTTATGGAATGACGACTTAGAGCCTGTGCATAAGTCTCGTGCGCTCGGTCTCTTCCGGGGTTTCTCGAAAACAGTTATTTCTCTGCACATACCTTACTTTTCTTCTGCTTGCAAACAAGCAACACCACTCCTACATTTTTAACTCGACGAACCTCGATATTGGCAAGAACGGAACGATGCGATGTTTTTGCTATGATACCAAAGATGACGATTGTCAGTCATCATCACACAGAGATGGATATGGATATGGATTGGACGGACGGTCTTTACTCCATGGACCTACCTCACTCGGCCTTCAACTGGCCGGCTTGTTTACGATTCGAAGCTTTATTGCACATATGTATTTAATACTGAATGGTGGATTGGGGTGGGAGTTGTAAGGCGGTGACAGGCCTCACAGTACTGGATGAGTGATAGATGAGATGGAGAATGGGAGAAACGAAGTGATTGATGGACTTTTTGAGGTTGTGATTAGTTCCGCGCGGACTTGGACTGAGGGCTTAGCTGCTGCTTGGACACAATAATGCAAGGTTCTTTTGATCCTCAATTCGGGTTTGTTGTGATGAGTCTTGTGATACTTTGGCTGTATGAGTATTTGTAAGACCTGGATTTCGGGTGTGGATATTTTGGGACCCCCGTTCATCTGTTCGCAAGTGCACCTTCCTTTCTTCCTTTCTTCCATTTTTCCTTTTGCCCGCGAATGCTTTCCTCTACCTCAGTGAATCCCATTATCTGTCCCATAAGTGGAGATACGTTTGTGCCGTGGGCAAACCAATGAGAATGCTGGTCCTTTCTTGCTCAAATGAAGAGTTTGAAATGCTGCTCGATTTGACTGCGTGGGGAGTTGTTGCTCGTATGGGAATTCTCGATCTACCGCTACCATCCTTTGGATTGTTGGTCGTTTCGCTTGATGTTCACTTTGTGGTTCTACGAAGGACGTTGTGTGGTGAGTGCCGTCAAGTCAGGGACAAGTTTCAGTACTCGTCGGTTCCCGAATTGCTCAAAAGACGGGAGTAGGAGCGTCTGGGCCATGCGTTCCGCCATCTGCAATCAATTAGACGATAATCTTGAAGGTCCGAGAGTATGACTTACTCTGCAGCGAGAATTACTGTTCCTGTAAAAATCTCTCCTCTGCCGGATCCCGAGGCGGTGGGTTATCCGCATTGTCATACTCGTCCATATAGCAGGCCTTCAATATGAGTGCTGTCTCTAGAAGCCTCCATCATCACGATGCTTAGGACTGGTGCGGCATTGCTTCCCGTGATAGCGCCTCGATGAAGAATGAGCTTACTTCCCGATCCACTTCTCCAACCATCCGTTGACCTTGCATGGAATGGAGCTCAATGTTGCCCATGTAAGATCTTACCTTCTTCCAGTTAGGATAAGATTGTGAAGGATGATAAACTAGGACACTGCGGGAAAGCAAGCAGCAAATTCGTGGCCACTCAGCCAGATATCACTACATTGGTCCATATTAAGCACCAATTTGCGACATTTCTGGCTGAGGAGGATTGGTTCGATCTCTGTCGGTGCAGCTTGGGCAGCTATTTCCTCTCTGGTGAAAACTTAGACAAGGTCCTGGAGTTCCTGAAGAGGAGAGTGTCTCTCTCCCAGTTAACGGAGGTAGACCTGAACCACTGGCCAAATAATTTCGATTGTACAAAGTCGCCATACTTCTCGCAAACCTTGTGCCCGACATCTCTCGACATCCGACATGCGTGCATCATACCATGTACCAGTGTTTAAGATGGAAATTTGGTAAGTGGAGAAGCATAGAGATGTTTAATCTCAATCACTCGTGCTTCCTCGGCCATATTTCCCACACAAGAAGCAGCAATTCTTCCGGAAGCCGTGGGAAGAGAAGAAATTGAAATGGGAGCCTAGGGAGATCATTGCTACTACGTCCTAAAGTGTTGTTCTATATGTTGCTCGCAGCCCAGCCGTGTGGTTTTCGATCGTGGTCAGGGGCAAGTTGCATAAGCTCGTCGTTTTTTTGGATATCGTCTCCGAGGTTTGTGTTACCTTCAGTACGTGTAGCGATAGACGCCTAAGGCGACGTAAAGCCGTGAGACGTCGAGTATCTCTCCTTCTTGTGTGTCTCTCCCATTGAGATATCTCCCAAAAAGCCGATTTTCAAGGGAGTCTTTATCATTTAGAACGCTCTTGCGCTTTAGTAGAGATCTCTGTTTCGTGAGTATCTCGTTGCTGTGGATGTCTCGTCTTTCTAAATATTTGACGCGTCCGCTGCAAAGTAGGAAATAAAAGCACAAATCTGATTTCTGCATACTCCTCTCCTAATATACGTTCCAGCCTAAGCAATAATTTTTGCAATTAGGACAGACATTCAACTAGGATAGACATCTATCGAACCGGGACCAATATGTCTAGACTCGATATCAAGTCGGATTTTTGCGCAGCCCTGTCTTATTGTACGCCATGTTAGACTTGGACGGAGAGCCTAGCGGCTTCTTAGATACAATGCATATTCTCTTGACCCTCAAATCAGGTTTAGTTCTTAATGGCTTTTATTATGATGCTCTGTATACATGAGAGCTTGTGGGGTGAAATTTGCTGCCTGTCATTCACAAGTGCGCTTTCCCGTCCGCTCCTTCCACCCACGAGACATTCATACCGAGTCTGAAAAGTGCATGCGTGCAAGGAAATCGAAGACGTGCGAATATAAACCGATTCAACTAACGTTACCGAGTGGGGCGTTGGGTGATCTGCTGGAAAGTTGTCAGCAAATTGCAATCTAGGACTTTGGTGTCGGTAGGGGATATATCCTGCAGTTGAGGATACTCAAGAAGGAGAGATGCTCAAGAAGCAGAGTTTCGGTTGTGGGATGTGAGGACTTGCCCTCAATTTCAGGTGCTCTGCTGTCCTGCGGGGCCTTTCTCTTCCTCTTTGGCCTTGACATATCTCTGATCTCTGGTGATATCTGCCACGGAGACCTTCAGCTCCCGGCTTCTATCTCCCTGCTGCATAATCGCCAAGAGTGTACTCTCAACCGCAGCTACCTTCGGAGTACGGATCTTGATGGGGAGAAGCATCAAATTTCCATACTGCCGGCGAGGAACCGGCGCGAATACGTCAATCGACTCTGCCCGACCAACTTTGACCTTGTTGCGCACATAAATGATTTCCTTCACGCCAGTGAAATAAGTCCGGCCGGGGACTGTGCCCCCTATCCGGAAAGTTTTGAATTGTTCAAGAGAGACAGCCAGTCAACAGCATCTCGTCTTGATCGACGCAAGAGCTGAAGCTCGCGGATCACCATTGAGTGCTCTGTCTAAAAGCAAGAAACCACTGAGAACGTCGGCGTTCTTGAAGTAGATAAGATCTCTCTCCCAGTTGACGAATGTTGTCTTAAAGCGACCTTCAAATATGCTACCCTCTACACAGAAGCCAAAGGTCTCGTAGATCCCGTGTACATGCATGCTTATGAACCGAAAAGTTCTTTGGTTGCTGAGCTTTTCAGAGACACTTCCTGTAAGGTAGACTCTTACAGTGTATAGTAAACGCAAGTGTGTGGCAAAAGAGTATGCATTTCTAATACTACGAGGTAGTTGGTTAAATAGGAGGTAGTGAGGGTAATAATCTTACCTTCCTCACACTTCCCATTTTCACTATTCTTCAAGGTCTTTCTGGTGCTCAATGTGCTCTGTATTTGCAATGTACTCTCTGATATATGGGTATCCGTACGACGAAAAACCCTTTGGGAATCCACAAACGGTACTCTGTCGCTCGCTTCCTTGCGCTTGTATGTTCTGTATACGTCAATGGTTGTGCAATCAAGAATCGTTGGGACAATGAGGTTACCAGAGTCGCTTCCATGACTGTGTTACTTTCATGATCCTTAATGAAGACTCGGTCGAACTTTTCCCACCTGTCAAAGTATCTCAATGCTCAATATAGCTCAGACTATCACAAGCTTCAAAGATTTTGAGGACTCAAAATACTTTTGGGACTCAGAGATCTTCCAGAATATTCTCACCCCTCTCAAGCGCCGTCTAAATTCTGGGAAATGTCAGCATAGTGAGTTTGGCAAGAGCCAGTATCTTCTTACCCTGCCTCATACTTTGAGAACTTTCTCAGTCCAACTGTACGTGACGGTCGTTCTGCATGAAGTATTGCTGGAACAACGGTTTGAGAGAATAATTTGACGGTATGTCTATTGGTAACTATGGTGATCTCAACTATTGTCTCCTCAAATTCCCCCTCTGCAATCCTCTCCAAAACCCAGAGGTGAATCTCTCGAGGGAACTTCTTGAAAATTAATTCGGGTGGCAGTCTCTGCGCTGAAAGAAGAGTGAGCCACGCCAGAACCATTGCGAGCGAGGGTTAAGGAAGGCTGGTTGGCAATGTAGAGGTTGGGGTTCTTAACTGCGAGGTTAATTTGTGGTAATGTTTGAGTGGGGAATGTTGTCAGGCTCGATGAAACGGGGACAGGTTGCTTAGGTGAAGTTGCGGGACTGACGGTTGGGTTGGTAAAGGTTACGTCGTTAGTCGACAAGCCAGAACTAGCTTTACCAGAGGCCAAGAGACCTTGGACTTGAGTGCTATTGGACGTGTGATGCATAGCTGCGGTTCGTGATTGGTGAGTTGCGAAGCGTTGTGGGTGGGTCGACGGTGCCGTAGACTTGTCGTTCAGAATTTTGACAAGATTTGTCATCGAGCGGGCCTAAATTTTCAGACGAGCGGCGACGCCAATTATCCTCCCTCTCCGCTCTTTAAACGTGATATCTTAGCCTAGCCCATACCAATAAATATTTTAAAGTGAATCTTGAACCCTGTTGCTAAAGATCTTATGACCTATGGCCTTATTCGTTTCTCAAATCTTGTAGCCGATCACTCTGAAATACAAGAGTAATATAACTCTGCTAAAGCGAATGGATGTCTTTAACATTTTTTTTATATCACCAATGATATTAATAGCAATAGATCGTGCTACTGATGACTTATACAGCACAAAGGATTTCCTAGGTAGCTTGATGTTTTGTCCATTACTTGGTTGCTTACTGCGTACTTATTTAAGGCTTAAGTTTAAACTAGGAATTGTTTTGTCTAGAATAATTTATACAATTTAAAGAATTGTACCTCGAGTTGTTGAGAACTCGAAAGGGCAACCGCGTCTCGCTTAAATGTCGCCTAGCGAACCTGCGCCGCTGACCCCTGGCCGCAAAGTACCCTCGTGAAGTCAAAAAGCTGCACTAAATAAGTGACCACAACTTCCTAAGATAATTTGAATCGTGAGGTAATGATCGAAGAAGTATATGTAGAAGAAGAGACGAATAGACTTGGTTCTGATGTTAGGAGCTGGAATGAGAAGCGAAAAATTCAAAGACATTTTACTACCAAAGATATTTTGAAATATCCAAAGATACCAAATTGTATTGCGGCTTTTCATATCATCACGTCACGTATCATCATCCAGAGATCTCTCACGCGTTGGCATCTGGTCCAAACATGCGAGTCATTCCGTTCGATGGATGCGGAAAGAGTACAAGAAATAGCAGTCTCGATTATCATTGAAATACTTTGATCTGATTGGTAGCTGCAGCTTCGGTAAATTTATGTCATTGATTTATTCATCCAACAGAGACTCTCTAGAGCCGTCTCCGGGGCAACTTGGCTGACAAGCATGGTGAGAAGCGTACGAACCTTTCCTCTACAATTCTGCCCTTATTTGAATGCTCCACAGCTTTGTTCCAGCAGCCAAGAACTTTTCGCCATTGGGGCGTTTGGGGCTTGCCTCGAAGCAGTGGGCATCTCTCGGTTTTTGCATTTGAGTTCGACTGGAAGCGTAAGAGAGCGCAAGAAAAGATCATCGTCCACTTGCCTTCATTCGAAGCTGGAGCACTGTTTTGATGCATGGGATAATCCTGATCACAACCTCTTGAGGGGACTCTTGTAGAGCATGGCCCTCAATACTCCCACCAACGCAGCCGCTCCAAGCGCCATTGAGCCAGCATAGAAGATTGCGGGATGGTAGGCTTCTATAGTGCTATGCTCACCACCATAAGCTGCCAGCAGATATCCTGCGATTGGGGCACCCTTTTTTATGTCAGCTAGCCATCCTTTTCGACAATTTCAGATAAGTCACAGCATCGACTTACCATAAGGTAGCCTCCAGCCCACCCAGACACAATCATGCCCATGGCAACACCCACTCTCCTGCTTCCAAAGACACTGCCGACTACAGTTGGCATCGAACTGAAGAAGCCGCCATTTGACGCTCCATTGATGATCACAAATGCAATCAATGGACCGATCGAATTCGATACCGGCCATAAGACCAGCATACTTAATGCGCTCAAAAGTAGTGAGATGAATAGTGTATTGACAGGCCCCATAGAGTCGCAGAGGAATCCACAAATGAGCCGACCGACAGCTGACGAGAAATTAAAGCCTGCCACAAGCCCTGCCCCAGCAGATGCAGACAGGCCCAATGAGGCACTGTACAAGGGAAGAAAGTAGGGTGGCACCAAGAGAGGAAAAGTGGCAATCGCTCCTGCCAAGAACAGTGTTACAAATCGAACATTCTTGAACAGGCGCCTGGATTTGGTCAATTTGAAGCAACTTTTATAGGCAGTGAAGGTTTACCATTCAATAAAAGTCGTGTTTGTTATGGGAGCTCGCTCCTTGATAAGGTAGGCTGCGGGAAGACCAGTGGCAAGAGTCATGAGTCCCATAATTCGAAATGTCCATTCGGGCCCTAGCTTCTGGATAAGTCCGTCCATGGCAAAGCTAATGACAGTTCCGCCGAAGCCGCCACCTGCATATACCTAATGTACGGGGAGTCAGTAATTGCATCTTCGAGAAAGTCTCAGGATTAAAAGGCGTAAAGATTGCTCGTTTGCTCGAGTATTTGGAGCAAATGGAGTACAGGAGATGAAACAAGCTGAGATAGCGAAGGGCAAATTCAAAGAACCGTTTATGCTGACGATGCCATTTGCGATTCCTCGTCGCTTGTTGAAATATTGAGCACCAATCGTAGAAATCACCTCCAAGAAACGTCAGTAGTCGAGTATCTACAGCAAGACCAGATTATTACCATAAACTGCAAACTGGAATAACAAGTCAGCACTATACCAAAGGGCGAAGCCTGAGTCATCTACTGACCTATAGCCAAGTCCCATGACAACACCTGTCAACATGTTAGCACCATTTCTGTTCCAAAGGAGCGGGAGTAGAGAGCATCGCGTGATCTAGGAGCTGTGTCAAGACCGACCACTTGGGACCCGAGTTCCTTATGATCATGAGATGCTCATGAACTTGAGATGCTCACAAAGCCAATCTTCTTGAAAGAAGCTCCTTAATCATGTCTTGTGGCACCTGGGTCCTAAAGATATGCAAATTTGAGGCGAAAATCTGTACATACCGGATGTGAAGAACAATGCGCCAACATTCTTGGTCGAGAAGCCGCTCAACACCTCTCCCGATCCAGACAAAAAGACTCCAGTTAAGGCTGCATTTCTTCCCCCTATCTTCTTGATGATTCTTGCGTTGACCAAGGCCAGGAATGAGATGAAGGCCGTGGCAACACTCCCAGCGAAGGAAAGGGTTGCCGGCGACGACAGCTTTTCCTTGACGAGAGCAGCTTGAATGACGCCCCAGGAGTAGGATGTGCCAACGAACCAAAAGGTCAAAACGCTGCAAGCTCCTATCACAACCCACCCGTAGCCTCCATCGGGAACTTCAGAATCCGCTATCCTTGACTCTGCGATGATGGCATCGATCGCAGGGTCAAAGTTCGGCAGCCCGGAAGAGGAAACATCTTTGCTAGACTCTGTATCTCGCTGATTATCATTAAGGGGCTCAAGAGCAATGGTCTGTGTCGAGGTGTTCGAAGCCATGCTTGAGATCTTGAAAAGTCTTCCAAGTTGCAACCCACTCTTGCCCAGAGCAGTTCAAACGAGCTTAGGCAGAAAGTGGAAGTCTTGTCAACTTCCTATAAGCAGGTGCTTTAAAACGTTTGAGCAAAGAACAGACAAGAAGAAAAGAACAAGAAGTCCAAATCAACAGTAGCAAGAGAGGGGACGCTGCAAAGAGCGGATCTTCGGCGAGGCCGGAAGCGGCTTAGCGCCTGCCGTGGAACCCTTCCAGCCACTGGGAGACTTTCTCGTCCAAAGTTGTTGTCAGCAAAGTTCTCTTTCGTGTCTATCATGACACTTGGTCAGGTGGCTCGAGATGTCGACTTCTTACCAGAGAGTACCTTCCAAAGTCGTTGAGTTTCCAAGAATGTGGGAAGTCCATCTTCAAATCGATCCTCGATGCTCCTCTTGGCTCGGTTCCAATGGCTTTTTCAACGATTGTCTTCTTTTGACCTTGCAAATCTGTGCGCCTTGATAGATCTCGTTGCTCGATATATTTCCTCATCGCTTAACGCGTTTCTGATTTCAATCGTTAGTATAGACTTTCAAAGTGTGCAAGTGTCGCATCTTATCATTGTTGTCATATCTCATCAACCTGCAGCTTGACAATCACCATCGTTTTGTCTCTCCTGAGTCGGTGTTCGTGGAAATCTCTTTACATCGGGCTGCTCTATTCCTCGTCAGTCTACGACCCTATGAGATTGCTGCTTGCCCATTACTTACCTGGTCTTCTACATCCTCGTCCCGAATCCGAAAGCACCTCGTCTTCGAAGGTCTCACGTCTCTGCATATCTCCCCTCGCTGAATATCTCTCAATAACCACCTCTCACGCAAACAAAAACATGCCTCAAGGACAGCCACATTGACAGCCACATTGACTTTGCGCGCAATGCTCACTGTGAACCTGTCAACCCCTTGAAGCAGGAGGTCCATCAAATCATCACCCAGTCCGGCTCATCGCTCCATCCAGGTGTCAAGGTAAAAAAGCAGTTCCGAAGAACGCGACACCATGTGGTGCTGACATCTGTCTGGTGAGAGGTCAGAAACCGGACGGAGGAGAGAGGATTGAGACTTCATTTGCTTGAACAGCCGAGTAGTCTAGGGCCAAGAAGTGTTTTTTTCAAATGGCCTGGGTTGGAAGGGTCAATTTACGAGTGCGATTAATGTGGTGAGTGAGAGTTGCCGCAGGGAGACATATTCAGAGAGGAGAGAGATATTTTTGGGGCGGGATGATGAGGTTGAGTTTCAATTCTAGAAGGTGCGCTTGCCAAGGCAAGTGTGCGTGCCTGCCAACGCAACTACCTCGTCTTCTCCTCGAGAGTAAGGCTATTCCTGCCATTTTCGGAAGCTACCTAAGATCGCTGACCTCACCAAACTTACTCATAACCCGGCACGCATTCAAACAGACGGGAGGGTTCGGGAACACCTCATCAGCAGATGAAGCAGAAGCCAAGTCTCGACGTACAGCTTCGCAGTTGGCGGTGCTCAAATCTCAGATGACTATACTCGGCTTGAGAACATGTGTCCGCCCAAGTGAGTTTGGAGTGACACGCTCTGAACAAGTGAGGAAGTCTTGGATCGGCACTAATGATCTTGGGAGAGCAATCCCAGACAGAAATGAATGCTATGATATAAGAGTTCTCACAAGTCTATAAAACAAGACTCGAAGAGTTGTCGAATCCTCACACGAGGAAGACATTTGGCTGATATCGCATACTTGTGTAGAAGTTAGTTGGATGTGGGCTTTTGAGAATCAGAAGCATAAACCGAAATCGTAAAGAAATTTAATAATTGTCTTCATGAAAAGTCGAGGGCATCGAGTTAAGCTCATTGTCATGTAAATCCTCACTCAACCTCTTTCTCCTTTAGCTCTCAGATGGTTGGGAGTACCTAGAAATAATGAGTTTGCTTGTTTCTTTATATTAATTGTGTCATCTGTAACAGATTTGTTCCCCGCCATCAACATGCTCATGTGAGTTCTGCCACTTCAATTGTACTATCCCAAATCCTTTCACCGCCTCCACTCTGCTGTTCGTACTTGCAGATTCTCCCAATTATAAAGTCGGAAGCCTATGATAAATCTTCGCTTTCTCTTCACCACTCTCGCTATACAACTCGTCCCCCTGGTTCTGCTTTTCCATCAGATCAGCCAGTCACTACCGCTTTCATCTACCCTTCGTCCTGCTCAATTTCAGTACCTTTCTGCCACTGCTATCAGATCATACAACCCTCCTCACCACTTTTCCTCATCAATCGTGCTCTTTAATCCACCTCTCTACCTTTCTCAGGGGCCCCCGCCTTCAACCAGCAGTTCGTGGCTAGTGGTTTTGGAATTCACAAACTCACCGACTCTCGTCCGACTCTCGTTTCTTATCATTTTACCAATAAATTCCACTTTCTTAGTCTCCCATCCAAGATTCTGCCGATTCTTCCTGCCACTCACCCGTAGACTGAAATTCATCAATCTGTTCACCACCCCCATTCTCCCACTCGTCCCTACGCTCCGACCAAACACATTCTGGGCCACTTTAAACGCGTTGTAGGAGCTTGCTTCATGGTTACCGTTGCCATTCTGCCATTTGTATATTCAGATTCTCCTACGCTTCCTTTAGTATCGCCTCGGAGTGCTAATTTCCGTCTGCTATCCATTCTTGAAATTACCTGGGGAGGATAGACATGAGCACAGCTCTCTGGAGTCGACCAACTTGGATGCCGCAAGCTGCTTTTTGAGAAGCAAGCCGAAAATAGAGCATAAACAAATTGAGATACTGCTAGAAGTTAACAATTGTGCATGTGTACTGATTTATGCACCATAGATTGGTTCATGGGTTTGCATCTCATTGCTGAAGTCAAGGCACCTGTATGTCTCCTGGATGCTGGCATTGGGATCGAGGGCGTGAAGAACACAAAGTCATCAAGAGGAAAGTATGCATGGAATTCTCAACACCAACTGTTTGACATCAAGATCAGATGAGAAGTACAATTGCTATCATGATTAAAAACCTTATTGTGTAAAGACGCTGTGGTCATTTGGAATGCAAGGCGACCAGAAACGAGGCGAAGCAAATGCGTTCTCAAGAACATGAATTCAATACCGCTCAAAGCTACCCAATGGACGAAGTATATGACCAAACCAACGTCTCTTCTTCCAAACACCAGTTCAGCAGGACCAAGACTCGAGATTCTCTGGGTCGAGGGTGTTTCATATCACGTGACAAACTTCAATTTCATGTCCATGCGTGAAGAACCACGATCCGGATAAGATCAGATCTAGATATCGACATGCAACAAACGTCCTCGCGTCGATCTCCCTCCAGCTTCGTATTCTCCTGCCTCGTATCCTTCTCCTCCGTTTCAAACACTTCCATCTCGTAAAGGCATGAAGACCGTCTTCCCGTCAAAGGCCCGAAGCTCTCAACACGAACACGCTCAGGAGGCCAAACCCTGGATGGTTATCATACGCGGTGTAGATCGTGTTTGGGTGCGAGTGACGCCCAGAAAGGGAAGACGTAGGACGAAGCGAGAGAGCAGGGATGGGCGCCAGTGCAAAAAGAGAGAAAAGTCTAGAATTCTGGGATCATGATGTATGTCTCGCAGCTTTCGAAACAGGGCGCAAAAAGTTAGTTCACCAGATCACCGACGCACGTGCAGGTACCTAGTAAGTTAGGTAGGGAAGTAGGTAGCTGTGGCTTTCTTCTTTGCCTGTGCGATTGCGTTTTCTGAGTCGGGCGGATCGGGGTCGCGCTCGCTTTCGATTCCGCTCCCGCCTCCTTTCATTCATAAAGGGAAGCTGTGAATTCTTGCCGTGCCTGAGTTTGGGATTCTGCACAGTATTAAAACAGTTGAGCTTTTCTTTGCCACTTCTTCTGGGTTCTGATTTTGCACTTGGCGGCTGGAGGCAAAGATGGTGCAGCAGCAATGCCTCCCCAATTTTCTTAGAATCTTTCAGAGAAGGCATGGTGAAAGTGGTGGAAGCAAGTGCTCAGACATTCAGACTTTGGGACAATGCCATTTTCGGTGCTAGGCTGGTCCGCTGTCATGTTTCACAGTCAAGTCTGTTCCGTGGCGCAATTCAGGGTAGGAAGTGATTACTTTAGTTTACTTTGGAGAACGTGAGAGCAAAGCTACCGCGGCAGGGTCTGCAAAGTCAAAGCTAGGGTCAGCGTCTGTGATATTCTTCCACAAGTGAAGTTCAAGATGCCGTGACATTCAAGTGACGAGAAGGCACGAGTACTGATGCGAAATTACTTAAACGCTAGGATTGAGTAAGGAGAGGCTTGAAATAGAGTCAGCGGGTATTCATGAATCGAAGTCACGATATCACAGCCTGCAGATTGGGTGTGGTGTCTCCAAAGTCATGCTTTCTCGTCGGCATTGGGCCGGCTCGGCGGTCTCCTTCGACCAGGAACTCGAGGTTGCCGGTGAGCTTGGCGATTGCGGTCATGAAAGACGGTCAAAGATTAGCTTTCTCGTGGGCTATTTCGTGGGCTATTTTGGAACGACTGGATACTGTTGGTCATGACGGATGCCGAAATGCAGCGCGGAGATGCAAGCAGAGCAGATGCCAGATACAGTTGACGCAGACCAGCGATCTGAGCGGTTGAATGTGCACGGCCACAACGTCCAGGGGATCAGCGGTTCTTCCGGCTTAGGTTCATTCTGACGCGCCAATACGCTGGCAGATAGGCGTTGAGAGACTCTGTTTCAGCGCATGCCCCCGGCCTCTCAGCCTGGACGACTTATCTGAGGGATCCAATGAGTGCGTTGGCCTACGCTGGCTCCTAAAATATCACACTTTAAGCTCGCGGCGGCCGTTCTATTCACGACTCCAGATTGCGGCGACACGCTCGGATGGACCTCGAGCTGACAAGCTACAACTGCTGTGCGAATAATCATGAATGATGATATGGGTGCATGCTACAATGCCGGTACTTGGTCACAGGAATGGGGACTCGGGTAGATGGCTGGAGATGAAAGGCCAGCGTTCGCAACGGCGACATTTAGCCGCATATAGAGGGGTTGGGAGCGCCAAAAGACTCTATTTTCAATGTATCTCCGTACCTTGGTTGTCTTTGAAGCGATGCGACCCTATTCCCAGAAATGTCACACCGCCACAGCCTGCAAAGCACGCTGGTTATGACGCTGACCAAAGCCTTCTGACTTCTAGGCCTCCTTGTTGAAGCCTGGTTGAATGGTGGGCAAACTCGAGAGCGGGCACGGGACGATCAAGCATATTCCTTTTCCCTGGACCTCCAACCTTGGACCCTGTCGTCGGGACCTTTTTTGCCTTGAGCCCGATGCAGCACGGCGGATTTCCTCAGGTTTCAGAACGCTGATCAAACAGGTACCGGCCTGCTATCACCTTAAGCGATCACGTTTTTTTTTTTTGCGGTCTGGGCGTACCTGAACTCTGATCCATCTTTTTGGCCCGGTCTACTGCCATTAAACAAAGTTTCCATGTCTGTGAGCAGTAGTGAGCTGGCGGTGACGAGATCAGGTCTTACAGTGCATTTTGGGTTGGGTCAGCTTGACCACGCCATATCAAGGCATATCATATCTTCGAATCATATCATCGAATCATATTATATCACCACTGTAATGTTTCCCGCCAAATGCTATTGCGCTGGCTTTCCTGATAAGTGATTTGCAAGCCCCGATCCCCTCCAGATCTCAGACTGGTGCGGATGACCTGGAAAACATCTGCAGTGGAGAGCCAAGAGCGAAAGTGCGCCATTGTTGGAGCAACGCTGTTTAAGGCACCCTCCAAGCAGCTCATGCATCATCACGAATATGGGTTGTGGATCCTCTTATCACCACGAATGGGAAGGGCCCGCTCAGGTCAGACATGACTAACGGAGCAGATGGGGACACGAGGCGAATAAAGAAGGTGGTACAAGCCCAGCGGCCAGCAAGTAAGCTCGATCCGGAAAAATGTAAATTCTCATCAAATCGTTCGATTCTAGCGTTCACGGGGACCTGGAAGGAAAAAAGAAGACAGCTTCACATCCTGCTGTCTCTCATGAGTATCGGACCGCGATTGAACCTAATCCAATCGCGAGTAATGAATGGATAGGGCCGCATAGATCATGCGGCAATAAGTGGATTTGCATGAAATGAGGATTGTGATGAACATGTTTACCGCCTTGTGATGTTGGGACTCAGCTGGACGAGTGCCGTGGATGTGAGGATGAAAGCAAAAGGCCGCGAAAGCAGCACCCTCCAGAAGCATTTCGTATCGAACCCCTCCCCGCGATGCGGGCAGCTCGTTGGCTTGTCGAGGGTGTTGGATGGCGGCGGCATGGACCACAGCCCAGCAAAACCTGAAGCACAGCCGAGTTTTCTCAGGCTCGTTTCAAATAGACATCCATCCCTACCATCGGGACGACGACAGCAGCCTGGACTCGACGGCAAACAGCAAAACCGAGGCGACTCTACCAAACTACTGCGCGCATCGCGGGAGCGTGATCCTCTTTTGGCAGCTGAGATCCAACCAGAAATGAGAAGTCGAAGCTCCATCCAGCACTTTGGCATCGCATTATTCG
The DNA here is from genome assembly GCA_001625345.1 of Cairneyella variabilis. Lineage (NCBI taxonomy): Eukaryota > Fungi > Ascomycota > Leotiomycetes > Helotiales > Cairneyella > Cairneyella variabilis. The sequence continues at coordinate 52,906 of AYLM01000022.1, forward strand.
ACATCCAGCAGCCATCCCCGACTGCTCCTGCAGTACTAAAGTACAGAAGTCGTCAGCCGAACGGCAGTGAATAAGCACCATCCTCGTCAATAACGGTGAGATCGTCTCCTTCGGCCCCGCCATTGAGGATTCGAGAAGCTCGACTGGCATTGATAGTTTGATGAGAGACGAGGAGCAGCGGGGAAGCTCCTTGGTCGCCAGCGCTGGAGGGAAGATCTTATCGTGGCCGTGCTATTCACATATCAAGCCATCAAGGCATAATTGAGAATCTAACGTCAAGTCATGGCCATAACTGGATCACAAGCTGCATTCGGAAATCCTCCTTCAACACTAGTCATCCATCAGTCAGAGTGAGAGTTTGCCCTTACATCCTCAGGCTCCGTCGCCGTCCTCCCCTCGGAGTAAGAAACCCGTCCCTCATGGATACTCTGCGATTCTGCCCTAGTGTGCCACTTCCTCCCACTTTTTTGAGAAATGCTCCGAAGTCGAATCGAGCATCTCGTGAGTCCGAGACCTGGTCCAGCGCCACTCTTGGACGCTGCACGAGTCAAATAGGAATGGAATCAAAAGGTGCACGGAAGAAGATTCTGTCCGAGATGGATACCACTTACCAATTTACGAAATTGACAGCTTGATATCCTGGCCGCTTCTTACCGAAGATTTAGAGAGCCATATTTATGTCCGTGGGATGGCAGCGCAGGCGAAATTGTTGGCTTACGGAGCCTTTCCTTACAGGTTCACCGCAGATGAATGCGAGACAACACCGAGGCCAGCACACACGAAAGACAACGTTATGCAGCCATCGGATCACGAATTGTACAAAAAGAAGTCGAGATTGAGGCCATTTCCCACTTGTTCCAGAGTCTGGAAGTGGTCATAATCACAAATGACCAGTAATGAATAGAAATAATCAATAGTTCCCTGGTGAGTGCGGCAAAGCGATACCGCTGTCAGAGAAGTACAATGTCTCGAAGTGCCGCAGTCAGTGATGCTGTTGGCCGCAAAACTGAAACTTATATTCACTTTGGTCTTTGTCACTTCGAAAATGTCTAGAAATAGCAGAATAATTCCTTCGATGATACAATTCGTCTGGGAATATCGACGTGCAGAGTAAAGTAATGCCAGTCCTCTTACACAGCGGACGCTGCACTTCCACCTCTCGGAAATGGAATTGACGGCCGACAGAAGAACTGATCGATTCTCCTGCGTGACCACAGCTTCCGTTCCCCTCTCTTGCCATTCGAGCATCTATAATAATCCGTTGCATCCCTTTTGCTCTTCTCATATAACTTTCACTCCCTCAACAAGATCATTACTGCGTTGAACCCGACGGCCAGCTCGACTGGCATACATTTGAGCCCCGGCGACGTTCGAACTACTGGACCTTAACAGTTCAACGGTCTGAACCTCTGAAAACATATCTTGTGTATTATTATCGGCCTGGTTATCCAGTCACGTCTTCCATTGTGCCTCTGTACAACCGCTTCTCATTCCCTTTGCAAAAGCAAGGCGCTCACGGGAGACCGTTCAAGCTTGAAATCCTTACTTTGACGTCGACTTTGGGCTGCCCCTTACGGGCCTGTCAGTGTTTGAGATATTTTAAATGCGCACTTGCAGACTTGGGCGCGTGTTTCGCCTTTGCTGAGGCCGCTGATTCGCTGCCGCCGAAAACAGAACCTGCCCACTCACCCAGCCCGCGACAGGGAAGAGCATCCGCGACGAGCACTAGAGGGAAAAAAGAGAAGGCGAGCGAGCAAGCAGAGCCACCCAAGCAGCGCAGGAGACCGCACAACCGCAGAACTTCTGGGCCCGAATCATCTGTCCCCGTTTTATTATTAAGAAATTCGGAAATTCAGAAATTTAGAAAACTATTCAGAAGAGCGTCCCTGCACGCCGCGGCCTAGTCCTCTTTCGGCCAATAGGCAGTCCCACGCGCACCCATTGCTGCTTGTCTTACAGCCAGCACCGAACTGCAGCAGTAGAGAGTAAGAGCCAGCAGCCATCAGCCATTAGAGACAGCACCCGCGATTCCACGGACGCCTTTATCCCGCGGCACTACAAGAAATAATCGAATCCCTTCTCTCCCGTCTGTCACTGATTCTTCTCCTCCTAACTTGTGCATTTGACTGTCCTCACTTTGCCGCACGTTTCTCCTGAACGGAACCGCAAGTCAACAACAACACAGGCACAGCAAGATCGGGACCGCATCCCTTGCGCGCGCTCGCCGCTCTCTCCTTTCACCTGCTTCCACCCACCACGGTCCACCCGCCTGGCCCTCGTCCCTGCGAACATCCACTCGCCCCTACTCGCCGAAATTCAGCGAGAGATCAAAGCAAATCCGTGGCATCCATCCCTCGTACGGCCCTTCGCCCCCTAACAGCTAGCTCCAGCGTCCCTCCTCGGACCACCCCAGCGAACAATCTGCTTAATCCTGGTCCTGGCAAGTCGACCGTCCTGACCCAGCACCCCTCCCTTGCACCTCCGTAGTGTCCTAGTCTCCCAGGCCCTTACCACCGACTGCCCCTTCGATCCCCATCCCTCATAATCTCCCCGTTCCGCTTTCCAAAACGCTTCTCACACTCTGGACTCTACGCTCTCTTTCTTGTCGCAGGTCCGTACCTCGAAAGCTTCATCTTCCTAGACCCGTGTGAAGCAGCACATCCCGACAGAACGTCACGGGCATCACGATCAACGAGCCTGTTCTGCATTCCCAGACCGCGCGTTGACCGGATTTCAATCGTTGATCGCTCTGCGAGTTCGGGTGCTTCCTTTTTCTAATAATTACCACCGTCCGAGCCGGTTTTCTCTTCCGAGTCGAGTTCTTGCTGGCCTCGAAACTCCTCGAACAACAGCCGTTCCATCTGCTACATTTTGATCGGAGCAGGCTCCCTGACCAAAACAAGAGAAAGTGTACATCCTAACACCACGATATCATATCATACCATACCGCACGACACTCGCTTCGCCGTCCCTTTTCATCGACCCCCAAAGCCACTACTGCTTCATCGACGTCGCTGATAACAGACTCGACACAATACTCCGCTCAGCCTTACAGATTGGCGGCGTTTCAATCTTCTCTTGACGTGCTTGCCATCTTATCAATCACCAAGGTGCTGTTCTGGGTCGTCGTTTCGACACAATTGAATGGCGCATATGATGTTTTCCCAGCATCATGCGACGATGGCACCTCCGCAAAAGCCAGAAACCTTCATGTTGAGCAGTGAAGCTCAACAATCTCTCCCTCAAGATGCACAAGTAGCTTTGCAACAAGTCGACAACTGTAAGACCCTCCCTCACCATCGCAGAAGCATCAACCCTCGAACCTTGTCGCTAATACATATCTTCAGTAAAATACTTTTTAATATCTGCTCCCGTCGACTGGACGCCAGACCAGTACATTCGACGATTTCTTCTTCCCACCGGCGAATATGTCTCCTGCGTGTTATGGTATGTTCGGATGAAAGGAAAGAAGAATCCAGGAAATTAACAAGTTGTAGGAACAATCTCTTTCACATCTCCGGCACTGACATCGTGCGATGCCTTTCTTTCCGCTTCCAAGCTTTCGGACGACCGGTCAAGAACTCGAAGAAGTTCGAGGAGGGTATTTTCTCCGATCTGCGAAACCTGAAGTCCGGCACCGATGCCTCACTTGAAGAGCCCAAGAGTGGTTTCTTGGACTTCCTATACAAGAACAACTGCATCAGAACACAAAAGAAGCAAAAGGTTTTCTACTGGTACAGCGTGCCACACGACAGACTTTTCCTCGACGCTCTCGAGAGAGATTTGAAGAGGGAGAAGATGGGACAAGAGGCAACTACTGTTGCCGTCAACGAACCCGCTCTGTCTTTTGAGTTCGACTCTTCACAATCGCTCTTCGAGCAACTCACCAAGGCCCAACAAGCCAACTCCTCTTCCTTCTCCGCACAACAACCGTCTTTTTCTCAATCACAGTCCCAGTCAACATCACCAGTGATGCGAGCCATCGACTCGATGCCCCCACCTCAGATGATCCCTCAAGCAATCGCAATGTCAGAAGATATGAACATGGCAGCGTATCAACAGATGGCAATGGCCCCAAACGTGGCACAGCAAATGGTGAAGAGGGAGGCTGATTTTGGCCGTGTTCAATACAACCAGAATGGCGTCCCAATTTCGCAGGCGCACCAACGTCACGCTTCCATGCCTGCATATGGTCTTGAGTACTCGCCCGCACCTTCGTTTGTGTCATCGCACTACGAAGACTACAGCAACCGCGGAATCTCCTTCGAGCCAATTACCCCACCTCAACAAGCCTTGGGAATGGGTGCTGAGCCTGCTTACATTGCGAATGAGGAGACTGGTCTCTACACTGCCATCCCAGACCACATGGGAGGTGTCAATGGCCTTCACGGCATCATGCAGCTCCCACCGTCCAACTTGTCTGGCCCACAATTCTCTCATGCCACTCGAGGATACAGTGCCAACAATGTCTACTCAGTCATTGAAGGATCGCCTACATACAAGCAAAGACGGCGTCGCTCGTCCATTCCTCCCGGAGTTGCTGCTATGGTTGCTGCCACTGCTGCCGGACAAGCACACACTGCTCACCGACCATCAGATCTGAGAAGATCCGTCTCGACGTCTGTTGGACCAGTTGCCGAAGGTGACGAGTCTGGAAACAACTCGCCACCAGGACTCACCTACAGTAATGGCATGCATCAACTTGCTCAACAGCACAAGGAGCTCATCGACATGTCTCGCCATGGAACTCCCCTCTCCACTGTTGAAGACAGCCCAGCCATGAACCCCATGGCTCTGCAACAAAATGACTTCAGTCAATTGTCAAATGAAGACCTTTCAGGTGAAGGTTCAATTCATGACTCTCCCCAAAGAAGACACATGCAAGGTCCAAATGGTGTCGTTCGCAGAGCACGAAGTGCTACGATGATGGAGCTGGGCAACCCCTATCCCCAGAAGTCTCATTCTTGCCCCATCCCCACATGTGGTCGCCTCTTCAAGCGTTTAGAGCATCTCAAAAGGTATGGTTATATATTTCATTTTACCGGCTGCACTATCAGGCCGCTGACTTTGTACCCCTCCAGACACGTGAGAACACATACACAAGAGAGACCCTACATCTGCCCCCACTGTAACAAGGCTTTCTCCCGATCAGACAACCTAGCACAGTATGTCCCATCATTACACATACATCACATCACATATCACTGCAGCCCACAGATAACTAACACGTCTCCGTACAGGCATCGTCGCACTCACGACCGCAGTGATGGCTCTGAGGGACCCTATGGCAGCTTCAGCGGCGAAGAAGAAGAATACGAAGGCGAAGACCACCTTGGCTCTCTCGAGGAGGCATCCCCGAATTCCGAGAACGGCTACCTCCCAACGAGCATGAGCCAGAACTTCCACAACATGCAAGCCTTCTCAATGCCCATGACGACCGGCATGTCGAATTCTGGCATGGCGGCGCCCAGCCAGCTCATCAGCAATCACCAGCTGATTCAGCAGCCTATGTAACGTCTCTCCTACCAAAGCTCGTTTTCCTTGGGTGGATCGTGGCGCGGTGCTTCTTGCTTCTGTCTTCGCTTCTCAATGGGTGGGCATGGTCCAATTCCGACTCATAGCTCTACTTCTCTTGTATGATCTTTATTGCATAGCCTTGCGCTGTTTTTTGGTGTTGTATGCTACTTAGCTATTGTTACCTACGAGATGTCTCGCTGGGGCGACGAATGATATCATTGTCAAGTTCCTTTGTGTGTTTGGGTTTCTTCATGAGGTTATGAGATGCGGGATTGGATTGCTTCTGCTTGCGTCATGGATCGATGTCTTACTTGAGACTCGATTGCTTGGGTCTAGGGATGGATGGGTGGATCGTTGTGTTGGGAATGTTCGAAATGGTGATGCGTTCAACATAACAGACTGTTATGGGTTGCGATTTTCCTTACTATCAGTCATATGTGTCGAAGAAAAGATGATTTGCAATCATCAAAAAGCATTGTGGATGTTGCATTTGCATTGCTGGCATCAGCGTGCTCTCCCCCAATATGGCATTGGGCGGGTCGAGCATATGATGCGGAAGAAAGAAGATTTGAGATAGAGATGTATGAACAGCTTGATTTGAGGGAAGAAAGAAAGCTCTTGTACAAATAAAATCTAGGCGGAGGATCTGTTGCTCTTGTGGTACTTGTTTTTCGAGATGGTGGATGGAGGTGCATATGAGAGGAGAGGTCAGAGATGAGTTGGAGGTTAGTGACAGTGATAGTGACAATATAGATTGCATTATACCCAATCTTGATACTTCTTTGCCTTTGCTGCCCGTGAAAATTTGAGTATCGTGAGCTCGAGATCTCTGGATCAAGGGGCTACAGCCTTCCTCTGCGTCTTTGACATTCGTTTCCTCGCATCAATTCGCGCTCGCAAGACTCGGGTCGTAATAGGATCTACTGACCAAGGGTCTTCCGTCCCAACGAACAAACAAAAACTATGGAGATCAATGCTGAGTTCCCGGTCATGGATATTCCTTGCAGCAAGGACAGATTATCTTTGTCATGCCGTCGAAGACCGATGCAAGGGCGTCCCGAGGACAGGGAGGCGAGGGATGAAATGAATGACTCAGGATTTTGAAGGGTTGGGGAATGCCGAGGACGGCGAGGAGGATGGAGGGAGTCGTTGTGCAGATGTGGATTTGGAATTTGTAAGGTATGGAGGGGAGATGGGAAGGGAAGGTGGCAAGTGAAGGAAGGAAAGGTGGTGGGTTTGCTGGTCTGCAGATTCATTGATGTGGCAATTTGGGCAAACAAGTTATATTGAATGTGGTGAGGAGAAGAAGTGGTAGAAATGTCAACGAGGATTTGGTATGGTATGTACTGTAAGAACTTCCGGCTTGACTCACCATACAGTTCGATCTCTCATGTTCATGAACCTGAAATATTCACAGACTTGAGATACTCATGGACTTGAGATACCCATGAACCAAGGAAATCTAGGTGCACGGCAAGCAAAGCCGCAAGCTCTATATGTGCAAGAGATGAGCATAATTCAGACACGATGAGTAGAATGAAAGTAGTGAGCAGAGTTGTAGTGGATATCTCACCACTTACCATCAAGCGTTAGTTACAATCAGCAAAAAAGAGACGACTCCACCGTAAAGCCGTCAGCTCCTCGTCTGTGAATATCCAGCAGAAAGTTCGTATTCGACAATATACAGCTCTCTCAATTCACTAAGGGAAGTTAAAAAGAAACGTTCTCAGTGCTACTCGACATCAAACGTTAGATTCAACCAGCACAAAGAAATCCAGCAAAAAGGCAGACAACCACACCACCTAGGCGGAGCGGAATGTAGCAGAGTGAACGTTCAGAAGAAAGTTCGTTATTTAACGATATACGACTCTCTCACCACATCTAGCAGAAAGTTGGGTAAGGAGTTCTTTGCTTTCCACTTTTATCTTACGAATCTCACCTGCTCAAGTTCGTCCCTCTATTTACTTCCGTTCGCTCCATACCGGGTTTCACTTTACGGTACAGACATTACTTTCTATGTTATAGAATTTCTAATAGACTCATTAATCTAATCATTGACTATACTATGAGTCTTGTATCTCCTCTCACCCACTCATTCTACGGACCATGCTCTCATTCTACCGTTTCTTGCTCACCGCTGTAGTCTTGCAACTCGTGACGTTGATTCTGGTGTCGATTTACTATTGACAACTTCACCGCTTTCATTCTATCATTTTTCTCTTAAATTTTGCTAGTGTGATTATAATGCTGGCAATGAGATGGCAGAAGCAGGAGTGCGAGGCACGGAGTGGAAGTGGTGAAGAAGTAGTAACTATTTGTAGGGTAAGAAGACTGTTGAAGATGGCAGAATGCTGGTGAATAATTGACAAAACGAAAGCGGCAAGGTGCAGCTCAAAGGGATGGAGAATGGGATAAATAGGGAGAGATTTAGAAGCACGATTGGCATATCTAAAACGGTGGAATCAAGGAGCGCGCAATAAGTCATGAAAGGCTGTAAAGGTGGCAGAATATGAGAGCACGATGGACAGAACGATGATGATGAAATGATTGATAAGAAAGGTTGGTAAACCAGGAAGCAATATCAAAAGTCTCGACGACAAATATCTAAGTGTATACGAGAAGACAAAGTATTTACAAATCCAGCACCTCTACCTTCTAGAATGTATATGCGTACCTCCATCCTTCCTCTTCAAACTGTCCGTACGCCCGCTCGTCAGCTCGCTTTCTTACCCCTCGTCACTGCTCTACTCCCTCTCTCCCCTTCTCTTCACGTCCTCTACAAGCACTGGCAATAATACACACTGCTACAAGTGCAGGTGTACGGGCTCGCACAGGTTGTCGGGCCAGTGTATCCATCCCCACCGCACTGCGCCCAGTGAGCTGCAGTACCAGTCGAAGTACTGCCACTCGAGCTCGTAGTGCTGGTCTTCAGCGTCGTCGCAGTGCTTGAGCTTGAGCTCGATCCAGACCCGCCGCCACTAGCGAGCGAGCCAGAGTAGGTCGAGTTGATGGACCCAACCTTGATGTTGGAGTATACGACATAGGCGTTGGGGTAGTCGGCTTCCACAGTAGCTGGGACGCCTGAGGTTGTCGGGCAAGTACCTCTTGCGATACCTGGGACTGAGGGGTCGGCGGTAACGGGGTAATCGGAGTCGAGCCAGAGGCAAGAGGCAGCATAGTCATCCCACAGACTGAGCACAAGGACCATGCCATCATTAAAGGCAGTTGTCATAGACGCCATTCCACCGTGTGCAGCATAGTCGTTCGTGTTGTTGAATACAGTCTTCTGCTCGCTGCAGAATTCCGTAGTGATGGAGTTGCCAGTGATGCCAGCGATGGTGGATTCGGACTGCGGGATCACGACGCCGTTCTGTACGTAAAAGCGTTTGATTTCGACGAGGTTTCCTGAGGAAGTACCGGAATCCGTCAGGAATTGGGTGACAACGGTGAACACGTCATTGGTGTTGACTGTCATGCCAGGCCCATAGAATGTATGGTTGCCCATGCGATAGGGGTTGAAGTCGCATCCATCAGGGTCAGTGGTGCCAGAGTATCTAGCAGTAGAAGAGGTTCCACCGCAAGCGTTCCCTGTGCAACGGGTTTGAGTCGCCGTGTCGGCAGAGTGAGGTCTAGCAGAAGTTAGTCCAAGTAATGGAAGGTGCAATGCTGTGATACGTACGTCACAGCGTTTGAGATGGAATTAGCCTCCCAGATATCCATCTCAGCACAGCATGAGCCATAGTTTCCAATGCCTGTATTAACGTTGTTGGAAGATGGGACCCAGCCTTCGACGTTTGCCTAAGCAAGCCCGTGTCAGCAAATTGCTTCATTGGAAGCACCATAAAGCCTCAACTCACCTCTCCATTGATGAACTTGAGGTCGCGAGGACATTGAGAATCGCAATAGCCAACTCCATATGCTGCTCCGGCCTTGTTACCCGAGTATGCCGACATACCGCCATCTGCTGCCATTCCGGACATGTACAGAGCACCGTTCAATCCGCAAGGGAGGTTAGAGACATCGACGTCGAATGTGAACTCCTGATTCAACATGTTGAATGTCTCGTACGCGGTATCGCTGGCCATGAGGTAGACACGGGAGCCAATATTGGTGTTTGAGCCCGTTGTGACAAAGTTCAGTCTCAAGGAACTGCCAGATGTGGTGATACCGTAGGTGCTGGAGTACGAGGCCCCGTCGAGTGCGCAGTTCGTAGCGCATGTCACATCATCAGGACAGAGAGTCTCATCCCAGGTATTGCCAGTATAGCAGTTTGTTGAGCTGTTGGTAGAGTGTAGCCAGCGCCAGTTGGAATCAAGGACGATCTTGCCATTGTTCGTGGTGCAGCCTGAAGACGTGCAAGTCTCCCAGGTGAGAGCCGGGTGGACTTCCGCAGTATATGTGCCAATTTGCTGGCCATAGGCCACGGCGAAGGGCAAGAGCGCAAATGCTGATCGGCGATACATGATAGCTTGTTAAACTTGATTGTCTTGAAAAGCCGTACTGAACGGATTTCCATTCAGAGACATCCTGTTTTTATATCTCTTCTCGCGGAACACGGAGTGCCGCTGCCGGACACAGCTAGAGAACTCAACATGCCATGGCCTTGGCGATGGCGAACTTAAAGCTCATGAAGCCATGGTACAAGGCAGGAACGCCGGCTCGACGGCCCCAGCGGGGAACGAGGGCATCATGAAATTTGTATTCGCGAGGCGCTGCGAGACGCTTGTCCGCATCACACGGTCCGCGGCGGAGGTAATCTTAAAGGGGAACCATGACAGAGCTCTAGTTTAACAGCAGAGCTGATGAAGAAACTCTACCGCGCGTCACGGGCCACTGCGTTTGCCTAATTGAGGAGGTCGGAATCATTCGCCTTGTCTCACGCACACGTTGGCGTGGTCTTTTCATGGACAGCATCGGATCACTTGGCCGAACTTCAATATAAGCTTTTAACCAGCCGCTTCTGTTTGGACACCACGGCTGTTAATTTTGGGTTTGCGGGGCAATAAATTTTCCGGGACAGCCCCCCTTTTTGGCCATGCTTCGCCAAAGAATCGTAGCGAATACAGTATCGAGTACCTGAATAATCTTTAAATGAAACAAATCAGGCTCTCGTAAATTTCTGCCTAGGGCATTCCACGTAGAGAAATCATGCTAAGGGGCTTTTGACATAGACATCTGTTTTCGATAGACCATAACGTTCCACCGATGGAAGCAATGTCATCATCCTCTCGGCCACCGAGCCTTACGCATATCATCATTGGAAGGACTTTCTTTCGATCTGTGGGGTACGGCATATAAATTAGATGAAAAGTCAGCCGAGGCCCGGACCGCGCAAGGATGGCAACGAATTGCGGGGGGAGGTCATCAGACAAGTGACTGTCTCCTGTTCCGGATAAAACTGACCGACCAGGGATATAAATGAAGCAACGAGAACCATTCGGCTCATCGGAACTCACAAAACTCACGATCTTGGATGTGACGACGATTTTATTTTGATCAGAAAGGGAAAGTAGACGAGGCGGAGCAGGCTACACCGTCCCGTTCCGAAGTCATGAAGTTTGCAACTATTTCTATCATTTTGTGACTACCATTGCCGGCAGCCTTCTCTCAAAATGCGGTGGAGTGTGCAGACGGTATAGTCCAATCGGATCAGATTGTAGCACTTACACGTGACTCTCGGCTCGCCTGTCTTGAAAGAGGCCCAGAACTATCTATGGAAGCACTTGAAATACGGGAAAAACAAACCGAAGCTCTTCTCCTTACCCCAAGTCTCCGATATTCGCCAAATGTACTTATTCTCGCCACGGAGAGCAACATGCTCCGCTGAACGGGAAAGTCTCGCACTCGGTTGAAAAGGATGGTGGGCAAAGAAGCCTCAGCGGCTCATTTCAACAGAGCTTCTGGCCAGTGTAAACCTTTCAAGAGATGAAATGAACTGTGCATGGAACTCGCAGCAAATGATTGCATAAGAACATGAGACGTAGACACCTATCCCAGTACGCTGGCACTGGTAAATTGGACTAATCGCTTGCTTGTATTATACTATTGTACAAATTTCTCATGATTCGGATCGCTCATTCTTACCCACCCGCTATGCTTTTGAAATCCTGATACTCTAAACAATTCTATATTCGCCCATCCCGGTCAACCGTGTATCAACGCCATTTTTGGTTTTCTCATCCCGAACTCTCAATCCGTGAACGCCATGCTGTTGGTGACCCTCGTAAGAAAGACTCGCTTCAATAATGCCAGAGCACCCTGAAGTGCACGGCTCTGCTTCCGTGTCTTTCATACTCCTCTTGGCCAATCCAGCTCTGATGAGTCGTCATGCGTGCATAAACACTTCCACCCTTCCATACGACGACTTGACCGTCCATCTCCCTGGGACTCGTGCCAACCAGAATCTTATCGGCCAAATCCGGTCTCTTCGATTTCAATTTCTCCTCGAGGAAAGGTCCGAATCCTGGAATCTTGCCACCACCCCCGACAACCATAATACCACCGAAGAAGTCACGTAGCTTCTTGTCGTCGCCTTTGGCGCCATGAGTAATACTAGTAATGATGGCTGTGTCCAGCGGCGTAATCGGTAGGACTTTCTCACGTTCGATGGCGAGTTCGTTCATGGAGCGAGTCATGTTATCCACGAAATTGAAGGGAACGGGCGTACCACTATTGTGAGATCCGTTGGCGAAATTGAAGGTATTGCTTGGGCCGGGAGATCCGCCATTCGTACCATTGGCACCAAAGACGAAAGGACCAGCTGGAACAGGAGTGTTGGCTCCTTCTGGTGCAGGAGAACCAGCCGCAGAAGTAGCTCTTGACGTACCATTTGCTTCGCTGTCAATACGAGCCAAGAAGTTCATGGGGTTGGACTTCTCTTTCGAAGGAGTTGCTGCACCGCCATTGCCATTGCTCGTACCATTGGCGCGAGTAGCGAGCGATGGTTTGATGGTATTTAAAACAGCAATTTGAGCGGCAGAAGTAGGATCGTTGGGGACATCTTCACTCTCGTAGACATTATATGACCGACCAATGAGCTTACGACGTCCCTCTAGCTTACCCGAATTATCGAAGACCGAGGGGTCAAAGAAGCCCATTGGAGCCAAGATTACTTCATCGTATGTCTTGAATTGATATTTGCGGGTAGGTTGGTTTGGGGTGCGGAGATGGAAGTTGTAGAGTTGGACTGATATATCTGCCTGATTCATCGTACAAAAGTTAGTCTTAAGCTCTTCCGCAAGCAGGAAGTCGTATCGACGCTTGAGATTGATGTCAGCGTATGGGAAATGGTCGAAGAGCATCATCTTGATAAATGTTTCGGTAACATCGTAACCTCCATATTTGAGGTTGATGCGGGAATCTTCCAAGATCATGCCATCTTCAACACAGGCGATGGATGTCTTCTGGGCACCAACATCCACAATGCAAGCATTGGAATAGCCAGCACCATAGGTCGCCGCCAAGCTTTCCTGGATGAAGCAGACTTGCTTGAACTCAAAGTGTTTGATGCAGATGTCAAGAACCATTTCGACGTATTTCTTGTCGTACAAGTCTGGGATAATGAAGGCACAGCTGTACTTCTCCCACTCGGCGCTATTATTGAGACCCAACTGCTTTCTGAGGCCGTACTCCAAGATGCTCTCGAAGTCATTAAGAAGGTGCTCGCGAGAATTATAATCTGCCTCGTACAACCATCCGTGTTGCATTGGCCAGCAGACCTTTTGCTTAGGTTCGGAATCGTCCGGAATGCGTAAAGCTTCCATGCCGGCGAAATCTGGGAACTTGGCCTCTTTGTCAAACTTTGAAACATCTGTCCATTCGATGCGAATGGGATCGTTGTGCTCTGGGATCACCTCGGGCTCTGTTCGACGATTATAATTGACAACCATTTCCTTGGAGTTTGGGAGGACCTTTCGTTTATTTGCCCGCATATCAGTCTTCAACTCATCTGACATCTTCTTGAACTTCTTTGAGAACTCAGCTCCAAACTGTTGTTCAGGGGCAGTGTTGCTCTTCTGCCGCTTTGGGCGTGGCTCGTAATCTTCTGACTCTGTGTGCAAACTCTCTGTAGCAATTGCCATAGGGACGGTTTTTGGAAGGGCATCGCTTGCAAGGCCAATCCGAAGGTTCTGGCTTCCTGGATGAATGACAATAACCTTGGACGCCTCGATACCAGAAGCGAATCCTGCCTCCTCATCTTCTGGATCGCCCTCGCCATTTGTAGGATTGGGAACATCGGTATTGCCTGTGCGTGCTAGAGCTCGGTCTTTGTCTTTGGCGAGTCGGGTCATCCGCTCACGCTCTGCCTCATTTTGAAGTCGGAATGGCAGAATCTGGTCATCCCGCTTCATATAGTCACTACCGTGTATTAGCTTAGGCTAGCAAAGCTGAGGATAGGAAGAGTTTGGTGAACTGAGAGAATGGTCGGAACGATCTGCAGAAGGGAAGAGATGCGTAGTATGCAATGCGCTGAAGGGAGGCCCTTCAACAAGCTCCAGAGGTATTGAGGAATGGTAATAACTGTTCAATGGGCACAGAGATACGCACGTGTAGTAGTTCTTTTGGTTGATCATTGGGATCTCGGGAAAGATGGTTTGCTTCATGCCATTATCGGTGCGCTCGAGGCCTGAATAGAAGTGTCAGCCTCGCGATCGCGATCCGGAGGAAGGAGCGCGCAGTGCTTCTTACCTTCCTCGCGCTTGAGCGCCTTGCCCGACTTCTTGCCTGCCATCTCTTCGGTTGCTTCACGTTTGCTGGGAAGTGGGGTCCTTCTTGTCGTTGGAGAAGGACTTGGAGGTGTTGTTGCTCTTGCCCAGATGGGAACTTGTGGTCCTCGCAAGGAGCGAACCAAATTGCTCTCCATGACGCTGGTTGGTGGTCAGCTTAAGGCGGCTCTGATTGTTTCTTATTTCAGCGACGATGCAAGGTTCCTTCCTGATGCAGTGGTTGACGGGGACTCCCGCCCGTCTAAACGAGCTCATCACGTGATGTAAATCATCGGATTTGCCCTGGCCAGAAACAATGCCCTAGGAAATTTCAAGACCTCGCAACATCCTTAGAACATGAGATATATTGAAAAGAGGCTCAGAATTTGTTATATATATTACTGCTCGCCATCATTCCTAGACCCGGACAATCTTTCACGGCCACCAAATAAATTTATTGTAAATATTCTAAAGATCTCATCTATCAAAGATATTTTGAGCACTTCTCCTCGCCCTTAACCTAGCTCTGTAAGCTCAGGTGTATTCGTCCTTTCCTCTGAGTCTCCTCTGCTTCAAGCCGCCTCATTATCTCATGATTCTAAGATGTTTTGGAAAGTGGGAGTCTTCTGTTTAGTGTTGCTTTTTCTGTATCACAAAAGGTAGCAATGTCCAGCTCGAGTCTCCCCGGAAATACTTTAGGGGGTAAAGATATTTGAAACTGAGGCTCGCGAAGACGAGAAACATAACTTCTCATAATGTCATGGAAGCGATTCTGCATATAACCTGTAGCTGCCCAAATGAAGCCGTCACATGTCTACTTGCTACTATTACGTCAACCAGAACCATCCACTCCCCACTAAGATTGCATTAACCGCGATGATGTTTAGTTTCAGATTCTTTCTTTCAGATGCTTTTGCTATCTCATTCTCTATGGATTGAAAAAGCTACTGTGGACTCCGGGTAACCATAATTTTATGAAAGTACATACACAACCAAATGCCACGTTGCGAGTAGAGCGAGAAACGAAGGGCCAGAATAATCTCGGCAAGTCAAAGAAAATCTGAGACGAGAAGAAAGAGCCCTTATGAAAAGATATCTCCTCAAAGAAAGGACTTGGGATGTATCCCAGCAACATCGATTCACCAGCGGCGCTGACGACTTCGGCATGTCACTTGATGCCATTATCTCCTGCTTCGCTGAGTGATACTGTCTCTTACCACTTGAGTGCTGGCCAATGCAGCGTCGTTGAGGCTCCCTTGTAGCGTAGACTTGTTCAGTAGATGGTTTCCATAATTCGCGAAGAACACGCCGAGAGTATGGATTCTAGAAACAAAGTTAGAACATGCCATCCCATTTTCCTATCATGAAAGTGCATCTAGCAGCGGAATCAAGCCCCCCTCCTTAAGGAATGAACAGAATTGAGACCACGAGATGCCTCCAATCAGTCATCCATGCCCAGTAGTCCTCGTGCCATAGCATTGATTCCCGCAGTATTAGTGTTGAAGCTCCTGGGATCTGGTCTTCGGGGTAGGTTTAGGCCCATCCCATGCTGAGAGCGCGCTCTGTCGTTGAATATCTTGTCAGATTGTGGCTTGCTCATTCTGTAAAATATCAGTATGTCGTCTGTAGATGATCGAAGCAGATGAGAACATATTTGCAAGAGTCACATCCGCAAGGAGTGCTACCTCGACCATGATGATCACAGCCGAACCACTGATCGCCAGCTGTGCCGCAGTAAGTCCATTGAAAAGCTCGAGGTCATAAATCATAGAGCTTCTTCTCGCCGCCGCCAAATTCCTCCTGGTAGGATGTCAGTTCAAATTATTTCAAGATTGCGCGGCGAGACTGGGAGTCGGTTATTGCCAGCCGTGGCTGAAAAGCTTTCAATCCAATATTCATAGCCAAAACGGAGAGAAAACTAGCCTCAAAATTCTTCTTCATATCATCTGCCTCACTTTCAATCACTGCGCCGAATCTCATAGGGTCATCCCAGACCTCGTAGCAGCAGGATAATTCCAAGTGACGAGCTCCAAACCCCCCCCTCATGCAGAGAGCCAACCTCACATTTCTGGATGTTCAGATTATCGTACCAAAGCTATCCGCAATGGTGTTTGTGAGCTGGCCAATCCTCCTTGTGACATTCGCGAGAGCAGTAAGTTACGCCTTGGCACTTAGAGCATCGCTGGAGGGATTCGCCATTTTTCTTGCAGACTTTGCAAGTGGCGAGAGCTTGGTCTGTCATCTTAGATAGGTTTTATGAAGATTAAAGAATGGAAAAGTAAAGCCAAATGTGATTGAGCAAGAGTCGCAAATAGCGGTGAGCAGGTAGGAACGAGACCGAAAAGTGACAGGATCAGAGGGGTAGTCGCCCAGTCACTGGCTTCCTCAACTCAAGAATAGAGAGAAGTACATATTTGCACTCAGGACAGAGGACGATAGCCAAGTGAAGCGTTCAGGAATCAACTACATGACCAGACGCCCAATTGATCACCCAGTCCTCGGAGACATCTCGTTTCAATAAGGAGGGCCTATTTACAAACCTCCTTGGAAGACGCTAATATATGAGCAATCCGTAGTGTTCCTGCCTAATCCACTACAGAAGATGCACTTCTCAGAACCTCAGATGAAAGAAGTGAGCCTCTCTTGTGGCTGGCAATGTGTCGTTGTCTTGTGCCCCCCGGTATTGTTGCTGGACTTAAGAAACTTAACGGAGCTTCTTGCAGTAAACTTCGAACCCGGCTTCGCTCCAACATTGTCTTATGAAAAGTCGGCCCCGCTTTCTCAATTAATCCTTCCACACAGCTTTTCCGTTTCTAGTAAAGCGCAGTCCATTGATGTCGAATAGAAGGCAAACTTGCTAGTAAGCCTTTTTTGGTGGCTCCCTACAGGGTCGGCGACTTCCGATGTCCTACGCCTTCACTCAATTGGCTCGTGAGTCTGTAAGGACTGTGGTGCTGCGCCACCACCTGATAGCTGAGCATCACGAGGCTCTGCCTGATTCGAACATTTCAACCTTTCCTTTGAAGCCTTTTCATTCAAGCAAAATGCTTGCAATATCTCTCAGACCAGATTCCAGATGGCTGATCCGTTGGGGATTATTGGCGTCATCGGTGTCGCAACCCAGGTAATCCAGATCGGCGTCCAATTTGGACTGGACTGGAAAGATGCACCTGAGGATGCCAAGAACTTCATGACCGAGCTTCAAGCTTTAAAAACGGTTCTATCTGAAACGAACACAAACATCATCCTAAATCAAGACTTCGTGGATGCATTTCACGGCCGGCATTCTACGCTACTTTCGCAGCTTGGAGCTGCAGCGCAGAACACAGACACCCAGGTGTTGGTATCAGCGTGTCGAAATGAACTGGGAAGCCTCCTTGAAGACTTGAAAAGGCGGGCTCAGGGCCATCGAGTAAGCTGGGAGAGAATGAAAGGAGCCTTCCTTGCGAAAAAGACTCGGGAAGCCGTCGAAAAACTTCATCGGCAGTGCCAAACCCTCAATAGCATGGCGGCAATTGATATAGTCGCGCTGGCAGCAAATACTCATCACGAAGTCAAAGAGATCCGAAAAGAGCAACAGCAAGTTCGTATAGTTGTGGGTGAGGTACATGGCTACCATGTCAATCGAGAAGCTACCGAGGAGCGAAAGGCGATTCTCGAATGGTTCACCACGATCGATTTTACCTCACAACAGAGCGACTTCATAAATCGGCGGCAAGCGGGAACTGGGCAATGGCTTTTGGACTCGGCAGAGTACAAGGCATGGATAGCAGCGGACAACCAAATATTGTTCTGTCCAGGCGTTCCTGGAGCCGGCAAGACGATCCTCACGTCGATCGTGGTTAACGAGCTTACTACTCGCTTCGCGAACGACAAGAGTATCGGTATTGCATACATATATTGCAACTTTCGACGCCAAGATGAGCAGAAGGCCGACAGCCTCCTCGCAAGCCTGCTGAAGCAACTAACTCTCTACCGGTCTTCTCTTCCTGAGACCGTGAAATCCCTCTACGACAATTACAAGGACAGGCAGAGGCCGCCACCATTTGACGAAGTCTCGAGGACTCTCCAGTTCGTGGCGGCTCTGTATTCGAGGGTCTTTGTAATCATTGATGCGCTTGACGAATGCCAAACATCTAATGGTTGCCGTTCCCGGTTCCTGTCGGGGATCTTCGCCCTCCAACGCAAGTGTA
Source organism: Cairneyella variabilis (assembly GCA_001625345.1). Taxonomy (NCBI): domain Eukaryota; kingdom Fungi; phylum Ascomycota; class Leotiomycetes; order Helotiales; genus Cairneyella; species Cairneyella variabilis. The sequence goes on from AYLM01000022.1 coordinate 71,321, forward strand.
GAGCAAACATCTTCGCGACGTCGAGATTCATTCCGGACATTACTACCAGGTTCAAACAGAGCATGTGGATGGAGATTCGTGCAAGCGACGAAGACGTGCTGAGATATCTCGAAGGGCACATGGGAATGCTACCATCATTTGTCGAGCGGAATCGACAGCTGCAAGAAGAGATTAAGACTGAAATCCTAGAGGCTGTTGATGGGATGTACAAAGGGTTCCGTGGACTGTGCGCCACGTGACTTTTCCACCCCCCTCACTA
>AYLM01000817.1:0-11860 GCA_001625345.1 Cairneyella variabilis
ATCCAGATCACTCAAATCCCAGTATAGAACGCCATCGGCCATAGTATACTCGAATTGAAGGATGGAGTTATTCATGAAAGGTTCTGTAGCAATCTTGACTGACGCTCCATACCCATCTGCAATCCAGTCAAGGGCTCGAATGCTCTGAGCGGAAATAGTAATTGGTTGGCTCCAGAGGAGAAGATGCGCTTGCGCCCGTGGCACAACCGTCGTGATGGGACTGCAAGATATAGACATTGTTGTAACACCTTGAGGATTATTATCATATGAGTGCTTGCTAGTAGATTGAGTGGGGTCCTACCAATTATTGATATTGAGCGTTGCAGATGCAATTGCTGGAAGACCAAGCAAAATTGAAGCTGCTGTGATTGACTGTACCTCGAGTGCTGAATTACCTGAAGACGAAGGGCTGCTCGGGGTTATAGAATATAATAATTCTGGTATTCGAGCTAGAAACTATATGTAGTACCTAGGTGGGTATATAGCGAGGAAACGTCTAGATATTTGCTAAAATCTGGCGATCTGTGGATTGACATACACTCAAAGGCAGCCTAGCTGATATGTACTGATGTAGACTAAGAGCATATATTGGTTTCTTTTCTTTCTCTCTTCACAATATAATGAGATACGTACAAGGGTGGCAATAACGGTGGTAATATAGGTAATGTATTGAAATGTATTAGTAGAGTATAAATTATATGTAAGTATCTAGGTACTGGATTTGAAGAGAGTATGGCTTTAAAGGGAGAATACCGAGTTATATAGGTAGATAGTAAAAGTAATAATATAGAGGCATATTTACTACCCAGATACTACTCTTTTACCTATTAGATACCATTACTATATAAGTACTACTAGTATTAGTATTAATATTATAACTTAGCTTATATAAAGTACCAGAGTACGTATGTCTAGGCACTTAAGCCTATTTAATACCACCTACATACTTGCTACTATTTATTACTACTACTTGGATATCTCTTGTTTGGCGTATATCGAGCCAGACCCCTACCTAAGTACCTACCCAGGTAGGCAGGAGATCCCCTACTTCCAAATTCAATAGAGAAAAGCGTAGCATTGTTTAATTAGTAATCGAGTGGGCTTACGAGGTCCCCATTTTCCCGAATTTCCCCGCTCCCCTCTTTATTGGGTGGTACCTTAACTATAGAGGCATCCATTCATCCTTCAGGTAACTATGAAGACACCATAAATATATGTCGTCAATAAAATCGATCATTGACTTTATAGAGAAATTATACATCTACAGCAATTTTCCAGTAGTTAAGTACTATTTACGCGGTCCTTAATTATATTATAATTAACTGCGGCTTACTACTACCTGTGTGTAATAAAATCCCAAATTACCTATATCCTCATTATATCGGATATAGGCTATATAAATGATACACAGGGCTTAATGGAAGTATTATAGGGCGGTGATCCTTATTACACGTGATGATGGTAATAAATAGGTAATAATTGATTAATTGACTTAACGGCTACTCAAGGGGAGTGGTCTCCACTTATATAGACAGTATTGTAACTAACGATATATTGAAATATCACTATTATGCGTCCCTATTTATGTATATACTTATGTAGTACGTATATAGTGCTTATATGCTATGAAACTATATACGTAGCTATGAAATTATATATGTAACTATATATGTGTGTGGTATCGTTGTATAGTAAGGAAGACACGTAATACGAGCTTGAATCATGTAATTGCTTTAGAGATTATTATGTAACCGTTATAGCACATATTATATCATAATCACGCAATAGCATATAAGCTCAACAGTCGTTGCTCCATAGTATATTATTGACTTCTGTTGATTTGCGACCTTCCATGAATTGGACAATTGGAAGACATCAATCACAGAGCTTGGAGGCACGATCTCCGCGCTGAAAACTGCGACTGTAGTACCTGCCTATCTAACTAAACCCCTAGTAATCGGATATTCTATGATAATCTGACTCGGACTTGGCCGAGTATAATAAGTATCCGGCTGGTGTAGCTGGCATGACAGAGGTGGCTGAGGTGGGTCGGAGGCATTAATCTTTGTTTCATTGATGATGCATGTCATTTTTGTTCGCGCCATCGATCCATGCTTCGATCTCCGACCTTTTTTCTTTCTTTTTTTTACCCCCAGTCATCAAAACTTCCATTTTGGCCGATGCGACATGAGATATTTCAGCATGATCTTGCTGACAGACCTCTGTCTCAGATAGTATCTAGTGTATCAAGGTCTCCAATCCGCTGAACTGAAAATCTCATCATCCCTTCCTGCCTGGCCACACTAGAGATAGGCTTTGTAATGTATTGTAACCCACCAACGAGACATTTGACCTCGTCAGTGAAATCCGCGAACGTTTTCTTCTGTTGTCGTGAATTAGACATGTTGCTCCAGAAAAAGGCCTCTTTCTATTCTATGATCATCAGTGGCTTACTTACATAACTAACATCTTGTCTCTCGGTACACCCTTTTTTTCTACTACAGAGTTTTTGCCAGCAAATACTTAGAATCTCATTTATATATCGAGCTTTAAACCTCGACGAACGGCCAGACCCTTAACATCCAGACCCACCACCCAAAATGCCCCGCGACGAAAATACAGAAGCCCATTGAACACATACTTTTGACCCTTAACCAACACAGCAGCCAGAAACTCCAACACGGGACCGTTCCACCCCAGGTGCCTTACAGCAGAAGCACAGAACAGAATGTGATTTCTTCAATACTCTTTTCCATCAATTGTAACCACACCTGCGCCGGTGACCGACATAGTGCCGCCGGGTAGAACCTGGCTATGTTTCACGTACGTCGGGGACCCGTTGATCAGGGCAGCCACTTTTGCAGTGAGTTGTTGCACCGTATCGTCCGTCGCTTCCTTGTCAGCAGCGGACTGTGAGCCGGTGGTAGTGTCGGGATAGCTGATGTAAGCCTTCTTGTCCTGGATATCTGCTTGTTCGACCAGATCTTGAAGTTGGGTCCACTCGTTCTGCATTGTGACCCAATTGCCCGTTAAGTGTGCCATGAAGATGCCGTTGCGCCACATTGCCGGCGGCGTGCCTGTGATGACGACTCCGATGCATGTTACGAGGCCAGTAGTGTAGAAACCAGAGGCGCCAGCTGGCTGAGCGTTGTTGCCGCCCATTGGTACGAATGTTCCGGTAGCGCGGGTATCGAGGACAGAGACAGAGTCGTCGGGTTTGGTGAGAGGAATTGCCGCTGCATTGGCGAGGCTGGCGTTGGCTACGGACACGAGCGATACAGCACCCAGGAGGATCGCGGTAAGAGTGGTGGTGAAACGCATCTTGGATGACCAGGGAATTGAGTAACTTGAGTGTATATGGAAAGTGTGATGATAAATCTGGGGGTTGGAAAGCTATGTGATGTTGTTGCTGTCGATGATGTTCTCGATATTGTTGACAGTGTTATTGATAATGGCCATGATATGTGAGAGGAGCTGAACTTCACCTTCCTATATACAGTGGTCTAATTATAACCATTGTCTTTAGTATATAGGAGCTGGATCGATGGACGCAGACTAGAATGGGTGAGTTGGATCACAGGGTCTCTAGGTTAGTAAAGAGGAGTTGAGATTGAAAGGATTGGCCAACTAAAAGGAATGCCGCTCAACAGCTCGGCTACTTTAAGAAGCGCCTGGATGTTTCAGTACCTGGCAATTTTGTACTCATAAAATCCAATCGAGGCGTAGCTCTCCTATAGGATCAAAGAGGGGATTCAATTAGCTGAATAAGCCAGAATCTAGAGGGCCGAGTCGAGCCGCTGTCCTCCGACCCACGATTAGGAGCGAATGAGCCACCAGGCGGCAACCCAAAGGAGCATTAGAATTCGAAGAACTGTGGCTGAGCACTGATCGTCGGCTCGCTTAAGGAGGGCCTTCGTCGTCTTTCCAGCCCTACTACATGCATGCATACGGCAACTTCAAGGCGCGTCGAAATATTCTGAAGTCCCATCCACTTACTAGGGAATCACTTTTGTACCTGGCTATAGCTATCGAAGGAATCATAAACAAAGAGGAATCAAAAAAGCAAGTAAGGTGCGCATCTTCCGGCAACTGATCAGGTAACCACATACATGTCAAATTATAAATAATTTCAAATACATGATAGTTCTAATTTATAATATTAACCATCCCTCGAGTATAGGAGGAAGTGAACACCTTTGGGGGTTTCAGGGTGTTTCACCAACCATAATTTTCCACTTTCCATGTATCGAAAAGTGAGCAAGGAGCGAGATTGTAACTATACACTTAGTTCAGAGGTTGGAAAATGACACTCAGAATATAATCGTACAGTGGAACAGCAAAGCTAAGGAGATGGAAAAGGACACGCATGGAAACTCTATTTCCAAGTACTTTTACGGTCAAGCTAAGGAAGGCTCGACAACGCAAGTTCAGGCCACTGTGTTGATATGTCGACCAGATCGTGTAACCCTTGTTTGGAATCAATAGCATCTAGCATTTCGACGGGAAACAGCCAAAAGCCGATAGCAGGCTGTATAACCTCTGCTTCGTCCCCAATTTTGTTCTCGGTCCTTTTCTCGTTCCAAAGTCGGTCAAAAGCCCATGAGAGAAAATCCTTCTTGTTCTCAACGGCCTGGTCTGGGTCTGGGTGCGCTGCCGTCCACTGGTCCTCTTCCTTCTGCAACCATCTCTCTGCGCTCCGGTGATCATATATTCCTTGACCGATCTGGGAGATGCCCATGCAAAATCGATATTCGATCTTGCAGGGAACGACGCCGAAATTATGCAGTAGTTGTTTCCAGAGGTGAATAATACGTCGTGGATCACTTTCTATGAACATGCGTCCCAAGTCTTGAGCGATAGGGCGTGGGTCGCGATGTAAACGCTCAAAGGTCGGTGCTAGCCCCCTAAGTGGCAGAGATCGGTTGAAGAACGGTTCCGTGGGTTGCGTCGGCCAGAAAATTCGCTTATCATATTGCCGCCCAACCATTTGTCGGGACACGAAAAAGACCTCTCGTAATTGAGTGAGAGTCTCTACAAAGGCCGTTCTAACTTTTGGATCGAGATTTGAGGGCTGGAGTTCGAGGAGATCCCCGGGTAGGCCGTTGTCATCGACTGCCAGATTGAGGAGGCCGACATGGTGGGGATCGTACGTCGCCTTTAGATGGTACAAGAAATTCAGTAGGGTATCCTCTGCCCACACTTCCCAAGTAATATGAAGGAAGTCGTACTCGGGGTTGAAACAAAGAATCCCGTTTCTTTCTGGGGGAAATTCTGAGACCGTCTCTCCATACCTGAGCCAGCAGGGAAGATGAACTCGGTAGAATTCCAACGCGGCCTCTCTTGCCTCGCAGTTGACCCGCATCAACTTGCTCAGCGTTTGCCATCCATTAACATAGGCGCGATAGCGCTCGATCTTGCTACCGGGTGTGGTGCTTTCCGTTTCTTGGGTAGTGGTTTGCTCTGGGTGGAACAGCCTCTCAGGCCGGAGAAACACCTTGATGATGCGCCGGCGTTGCAATGAGTACCGCCATATCTTCTGGCGCAGCTCTGTTGGCAGTAGAGGGAAAAGAGTGAAAGTCGATTCGTTATTGTGCGTAGCTCGATCCGCGTTGAGTATTTGTGGGGCGGGTTTTGGTGACATGTTCGATGTGTTGAAATGAGGTCGTGCAGGTGGTGTGAGGATGAATCGCTGGATGCACGAAATCGAATTTTCAATGGGACGCAAGTTTGAGGGAAAGAAAGGGTATAAACAGGAGACAAGAAAGAATAGAATGCTCTCTTCTTAGTCCAAGAATAGAAAGAATTAGTTCCTGCGGCTGCGGTGTAGATGTGGCAGTGCAAATGAGGATTGCGCCGTAGTCGCTTCTGGCACGTGCACTGCGTCTAAAATCTGCTTAGTCATGCTAATCCTGGTCATCCCGCATCCCGCATCCCGCATCCCCCCAGGTAGTCATTGGCCCTAGCGCGACCTCACGAGCATACATAATGGCAATGGATCTGACTTTTCTCAAGGTAAGCACCTGTACACGTGCTGCTGCGAAACGTGAAACCGAGGCTATCACTCTTGCGCTTGCCTGAAATTAAGGCTCATGTGCGACTGTTAAGAAGGAAATATTTTGCCACTTTCTAGGAGCGCACATAAAAGCGATGTAAAAGGGGGCGCACGTCTATGGAGCATGCTGATATCCAACGCAGCCGGTCTTTACAGAGACTCTCTATCGTGTTCAGCGACTGTTTGTATAATAATTAGCGCAAGCAAGATTACAAGCTTCATATTCGCGATTCTCAACTCAATCGTGCGTACCGACTTTGCAACAGCTTAAAAACTTCATTAGAGTTGTTTTGAGCATGGAACACATGGGATACATATACTGCAAATAAAACAAACCCTCGGCCCGCCCTTATCGTGCCCCAAACAACTTTCAGCCTCTTTCTGCTCCCCACTCTTCAACGCCCCCCTATCCGCTAGCCCACAGTCGGTGAACTTGACCTCATCCCTGATAAAAATCAACCAGGAATAGTAAACGTATTTGTATGACTGTCGAGTGCCTGGCCGAAACACCCCCTGGAAACGGATTGTGACTGGTCAACGCCGGCAACTACCATGATGCGAATAGCGCCCTGCCAATGATGGTGTTGCACTTTGCATCATATTGGTCGCAAGTCGAGAGCCGAGAACAAATTATCCAAGGTGAGTGAATCGAGGGATTCGCGACTTGGTTCGCTTTGACCTGCAATGCGCCAGAAATCTTCCAGCGAGACATCGAGAGACGTGTCGAGAGCAACACCCAGGTCCTGTATGTGTAGTCCGAACTGAGTGTATTGCATTTGGTCCTCGTCAGGAGAGTTGAAAGCATTAGGCCTAGTCTCATGGATCAAGCCAGTAATACGATTTGTTGTAGAGGCTTGTGAATCGGCCAGGTACACTTTGTGCTTATGCAGAATGTCACACAGCGAGTTCGAAAATCGAGCAAGAAGCGGGGAGACGTCCCTGGTATCCTCGAACATCTGCAAAGCCGCTTTAACCTCTGCCTTTCTTTCTGCCACATCTGCTTGGCCTCTATTGAAGCATAAATCCATAACCATGACTACTAGAGCGAGGTGCGTGAAGTGCGCAGCCATTTCCATGAGCGCCGTCACTGGATATGGAGACTCATGTCCTGCGAGGCTCTGGTAAACCTGAATGACTGCACGTGCTGATTCCAGACATGCTCGTCTTGAATAGGCATAACAGGGATTGCAGGACTGTCGACGTAGATATCTCTGATGTAACTTGCATCGCCTGCTGTGAACTGCTGTTGTAATGCAGTATCGCAGAATAGGAATGTTGGGATACATGGTCTCTAGCATTTTGCTTTTTTTGCGACTTTCGGCATCAAGCCTGAAGAAGAATGGTAGGCTCGAGATGAAATCTTCCAGTTTTTTGTCTAGGGCTATAACATGCTCGTACGGCATTTGCTTGAGTTTGGATATGTCCAGTGGCGTGATGTCGACCATTTCGCGGCACAAATGGGAGAGTCGGACTCTTTCGAGAAAATAAGCCATTCCTGTGGGCTGAGGTCCAATTGTCTCCTCAGTATCCACGCCGAAGACAATGTCATCATCATTGCAGTCCCTTGGAAGTCTTACATTCACATGATTCGGATGAATAAAGTACGTCCCTTCTTGTGGACCGGAAATGGTCGATAGTAGCCTGCACAGATGTTAGCAGCGAAGGAGACTTAATTAGGGGGGACAACAACACCAGTCTGTCGCTGCTATATGCCAAAATACTCTCCGTTTCACTTCGCGATCAATCAAGGCACGAACGCTGGTATCGTTCTCAACAGTGAATGCGTCATCGGCGTCTAGTTGATGCAAACGAAGATCCCTGGCGATTGAAGCAGCGGCCATCGACAGAAAACGACCCCTTGCTGAGAATCCATCGAGGTGGTAGGTAACAAACGATAAGATTATAGAAGCTTGAATATCTTCCAAAGTACCTGAAGTACTTCTGCGGGAGTGATCCAGCGTATCCAACGCACCATTGCTGAAAAACTTCGAGAGGTGGATGGCGTCTTGTTCAGTAGTTGCTACTTCAGAATTGTCAAAGGGCCGATAGAAGAACGCAGAGATGGCGAAGATGGAAAGTAGCAGCGCGGCTTGCCCAGGTCGAACAGATTCACTTTGATGGATCCGCATGTAGATGGTCTTTATGAGGGTTCGGACAGTTGGAATGTGCAGTACACGGCACAGGTGGTCAACATTGGACTCGTAGCTCTGGAAGAGGAGAATTGCCGTGCTATAAACGGGAAATATCATAATAGTGTCGTTCGTGTCGTTCGACCGGCCGTATTCGGAGACCAGTGTTGGCTGCTGTAGGGAAGTTCGTGTCCCGAGGATTTCGTGCATGCTACTTATTCCAAAGGCCAAGCCATTTGACAAAGAAGAATGCTGCCCAAATGTTAGAGAATTGCGAATAGGAAGGAAGTCTTCCAGTGCATTGAGACTCAATTTACGTACGAGCGAATCTTCTCTTGTTCCTATATTCTCAAAATGCGAATCTCGGTCTCGTCTTTGGTGGGCGTCGTATACAATAGCACATTCCGAACTGGGGTCGGAAACCAGTCGTCTTGTGAGGGAACTGTCGTCTGAAGCATCTTTTGAATGAGTCTCGACAGAACCTGGTTGTAGGACGATAGATTCTAGTCGCTTAATGCGACTTAGAATTTCTGCGTTACTGTGTATCGCGGAGGTCGTCTCTGCTGCTCTTTGCGGCGGAACAAGGAAGGTGCACGTGATGCAGCGAGCAACGCAATTTGAACACGGTTGAACCCGATTGCATTTCAGTTTTTTTGACCGGCATGATCGACAAGAGACGGGATCTGGACGAGCTCTACTTCTCTGCATACTTGAGTGCAAGGCGATGCGAGAAATTGAGAACAACGAGAAAGGGAAGCAGAAGAGGACGAGTACGGAGGTCCGCGGAAGTCCGATGAGGTCTTACAAACCCCTTCGACTAAAAACTCCACGTCAAGCGGTCCAATCACGGATATCGAAAATCTTTATGGACAAATGAGGCAACCCCGCCCTCGCTAATGTAGGGGAATTGAGTTCAATGGTATTCAGTGGTATTCAGAGGTATTCAGAACTGGACAACGCAGAACATGTCGATTCGGTGAAATGTACAGTACTTGTGTTCACGCCTTGCAGGGTGCTCACTGAAATACTTGTGTCAATTGTGTTCTTTCACCGGGTCGCGGTTGGGCACTTGAAGGCGGACGTCCGCGGAATGACTAGCGAATCGTTACTTTCATATCAGGGGTTGGCCAGAGATGACAGCAGGGGCCTTGTAAAATCCGCAAATTCCGATCCAGTACGTTCAATCATAGGGTCGCTGTGTTATTCCATCTATTGCGTGACTACCAAGCAATATCAGAAGATAGGTGAACGTCGCCAGAATGGTGACTAGAACACCCCTGAAGGATGTGGATCCAGCCTTAAATTTCATATATATATGTGTGTGTGTCTAGTACTCCTCTCAGCTGTTATCCCATCAGCAGTTTTTATTTTGCTTACATTCTACCCTCATCACAGCCATGTCTGCAAACGAGAAGGAAATGGCGGGCAGTAGACCTCCAGCTATCCCCAGCTCGCTGCCTGATAACGACAACTTGCACAACGAAGCTGTGGATTCATCAAGTCCAAGCTCCACAGTGCCTGAGACTACGCAATCTGCTCCAACAGCTCAGGAGAATCCTGTCGGTAATGCACCGCCCACTCAACCTCCAAAGCTGGAAGAGACCATAAGTAAGGGCAGGATCGGTCTGATTATGCTATCGCTCTGCATTGCTGTTTTCCTTGCGGCACTGGACACCACTATAGTCACCACTGCGCTGCCCACCATCGTCGAGCATTTTGGCTCTGCCTCTGGCTACACCTGGATTGGCTCCGCCTATATGCTAGGCTCCGCAGCTTCGACACCAGTTTGGGGGAAGACGTCTGATATCTTCGGCCGCAAGCCAATTTTGCTCCTCGCTACCTTTGTCTTTTTTATCGGCTCACTCGTTGCAGCATTGGCCATCAGCATTGGCATGCTCATTGTTGCCCGAGCCATTCAAGGCGTAGGCGCGGGCGGCCTTCTTACACTTGTCAACATATGTATTGGAGACATCTTCTCTCCACGGTCGCGAGGTGCCTACTACGGCGTGATTAGCGGTGTCTGGGCTCTAGCCAGTGCCATCGGCCCCCTAGTCGGCGGTGCTTTTTCCCAGAACGTTTCCTGGCGTTGGTGCTTCTATATCAACCTGTATGGATTTCCCCACTCTAGTCCTGGCCAGTGCGAGACACTAACATAGACCTCTAGGCCTTGCGACGGCCTCGCCTTCATCCTCATATTTTTCTTTCTCAACAACCTAGATACACCACAGACACCTCTCTCGGACGGATTCAAGGCCATCGACTGGCTTGGTAGTCTCTGCATCATTGGCGGGACCGTTATGTGCCTACTTGGCCTTGAGCTCGGCGGCACGTCGTATCCGTGGGACTCTGTTACAGTCATCTGCCTCGTCGTTTTCGGCATAACCCTCGTCGTTCTTTTCCTGCTCATCGAATGGAAGGTGGCTCTATACCCAGTTATCCCTATGCATATCTTCTCCAAGAGGCACAACATCGCCTGTCTGCTGGTGTGCTTCTTCCACGGCTACGTCTCCATTGGCGGCTTGTACTACCTCCCACTGTTCTTCCAGACGTCTCTAGGCGCGACACCGATCCTCTCCGGCGTGTATACGTTGGCGAGCGTCATCTCGATGACGCTATTGTCCGTGGCCTCGGGTATTTTCATCCGCAAGACAGGGCAGTACTTGCCGCCGATCTGGTTCGGCTTCACGCTGCTAACACTGAGCTATGGGCTGTTCACCAACCTGGAGACGGGCAGCAGCTGGGCCAAGATCATACTGTACCAGATCGTTGCGGGGGTCGGCGTCGGCCCCAATTACCAGTCGCCCATGATTGCTTTACAGAGTAACATCACCCCCCACGACATTGCGTCCGCCACTTCCGCCTACCTATTCATCCGCAACATTGCCTTGGCAGTCTCCGTTGTCATCGGAGGCGTCGTTTTCCAGAACGAAATGCAGAAGCAGTCAGGCCAGCTAGTGGTAGAATTAGGGCCTGCGACGGCGCGGAAGCTTACAGGGCTCGGCGCGGGCGCATCGGCCCGCGTGGTGGATGCACTGCCAGAACCCGCACGCACGATCGCTCGGCAAGCGTTCGCGAAGGCAATACACAATATGTGGATCATGTACGTGAGCTTTGCGGCGGCGGGGCTGCTATGCTGCCTGTTGCTGCAGCGCAAGAAGCTAGAGAAGACGCACGAGCAGACGCGGACAGGGCTGGGAATAGAGAAGGAGAAGCGCACGGAGCGGCTGCGGCTTGAGGAGGGCAGGAAGGTGAAGCAGGGCGGTGCCACAGACGTCGAGAAGGACACAGTGGCTGCAGATAGCAGCGTCCCGCAGCTAGAGTAGGAATTCTGAGTGTGGTGTTGGTGTTGGAGGTTGGTGGCAGCGCAGCGAGCATTATAATTAGATCTTTCGGTAAAGATAAAAAGCAACTCCCCCACCCCACTCCCCCCCTCTTTGTTATCTTAAATGTTAGGACATTTTACCCGTTTCTCATTTACGCTTAACCACGCTCTCACCTTACTACTCTTATTATTTTTTTGGAGCTCACGTGTTAATCATGTGATCATTGTATGATATAATATGTGTTATAGGAGTTATATAATAAGCTTTAAAGCGATTACGTATTTTAAAACACTTATAAAATGTTGAGCTCACGTGCTAGTCACGTAATCATTATGTGGTATAATATGTGTTATAGG
>AYLM01000819.1:0-11040 GCA_001625345.1 Cairneyella variabilis
GTGCTGGGGAGCGTGTGAGATGGATAGGGGGTTAGGGAGGCAGGGAGGATATGGGGTTATGAATAATGATATTGATTTGGGATGGAATGGCATGCGCAACGCATGATCACACGGCTACGGAGCGAAATTAGAATATACTACTTTTGTTTCAAAAACTATTTATGTAGTGGAAAGATTGAGAGAATCGAATGCGTCACGAGACTTGACCAGCGTTCGTATCTACGGCGGGAGCTCTCCATGTCATCGCCAGCATTTCCCAGACGCGAAGAGCGAGTCCGTCAGAGCGAGGTGACCAAAGGTGGGTGTGATGTTGTATCACGAGAAGCATATGAGAAATGTAGCACAAATTTCAAAACTTCTGAGGGCCTGAAGACGAATTTATTCTTCTCATGAAAGTATTGTGCGTTTGATAAAAGTGCTTTCCTATGAGTATTTTGTTGTGCTGATATCTGTGGGAGCAACTTAGCTGTGTGAGAGACAGGCCAGAGAGCCAGCGACTTGTTTTGGGAGTTCATTCATGGAGGCAGTCAATTTAATGCTGAGTCAAATAAGAGTTTGAGAACAATCGTCATTGATCTGAATTCATTGGGAAATGAATACCGGCTCCTGGAGAGTTCTGGTAGCGGATTGACGGTATATGAGCCCTGAGCCATCGAAAATGCCATACGTTCAGCACTAGAAGGCCTTTTTCAGCCGTTGTTTGGCTAGGTGCTAAATATGGTCTTGACTGCATTATCCATCTTGTCCATTCTCTCGATGATTCGGTTCAGCAGCTCAGGAACTGGATTACATTTCTTGTGCTGGTCGAGGTGAATGGCTGACAGTCTTCAAGAAAGTCACTTTTTCGTCTCGATGTACTGCTGATTAATGGCTTGTCCTAAAGAATGGAAGAGAAGGATTGGTTGTGCGGAAGGTAGAGTTGCCAGAAAGAGGCCAAAAGGAAATGATCAAATCTTTGAGAGTTGAAAGCGCGGTTTGAATGTCTTCGTAGCCCCGGCAGCTCTTCCAGCTAAAAGCTGAGGGGGGAATGTTGCTGTACTGGCTGTATTATTAGACGACAGGTTGGTTGATGAGTGTGAAAGAAAACTTCCCGCCTTAATACACCCTAGTTTGTGCTGCTGATGATCATTCACATTTGCCCTCTCATCAATACCCTCCGCCTATCCTCCTTCTGCACACCATATCAATGACCTTGACTATGAACACCAATTACATGAGAGCAACAGCTGACCACGTAAAACCCTCGAACCTCGCTATCCAGCTCTCAAAATCCTGCATTCCTTCCTTATCACCGCCGGATTCCATAATGCATGCCTGGACCAGAGCGAATGAGATGAGGAGGGAAGTAGCTGCGAGCTTGACACGGCAGTTGCCAGCTTTGCGTTCTCTACCACGCGTTACAAACTACTGAGATTTCGCATGCCCCAATACATCCAACTGAAATCCTCTCCACCATTTCTCCCCTTCTACGCTTCGATAGCTCCAAAGCCGAAACCACCACCCCTCCCACCGAGAACACTATTCCAATCACCAACATCACGAACGGCGGTCCCAAAATCAAACTCCGCCTTCCCCTCTCCCCGGCCGACTAACGCGTTCAACGTCCCATTCCGCTGGAAATCCCAAATAGCCGAGTCATTTGTAGCCAAAACCCTGCCTTAGCCTGGCACCCGAGACGAGTATCAATGAGCGTCTCGCCATCATCCCAGATGTATCCTGAGCAGATGGATAGATAGTGAACACTGAACTTGGACCTGAACACATAGCGGTTCTGCTCTTCTAATGTTGCCATCGGAGAAGGGAGGTATGTGTTCAGTGGGGCGCTGGAATTAGTGATGAATGTTGGGGAGGTATTGGCTTCATAATAATACTGGGTTGGGTTAGATTATGCGTTTAGTATTAAGAAAAAAGGTGATCTTGGAAGGAAGGGGAAGGGAGGGAAAGGACGAACGCTGGCGATCGACACGTTCTCTAGAATTCCTTGTTTTGTACCCGGGTACGAGAGTCAGAATTGAGAAGACGAGACTTAAGGATGCGGCACAGGAATAGAAGAAATTTCGGAGTCTCATGCTATCCAGAATTGTGATTCAAGGCCTCGGAATTGGGTCACCAGCTTGTGAGGAGGGACAAAGCAACACTGCAGCACAATCAAAATAGGTTGATTAAAGATTCCATTAGCTCCGTTCGAACTGGGGCTCTTGGCCATATGAGTAGAACATGAGTGGATATCGAAGTTACCTTCATAGAGTAGAGCTGGAAATCCTCGTATCTATTTATTGCATGTCTTGGATGGTCAGCGAATTAACAATGGAGGTGGCCCGGGGCGGGGGCACGAGGCTGAATGCGGGGTATGATGAGCGAGATGTAACGGCCAGGACCAAGACCGAAATAGCGAACAGCATAGAAGAGCACATTAGCAAAGAGTTTTTCTGCTCTCTGCTTCTTGGGGATAGAGTGGGATTGGGACTGCGAGAGAAATCACGTGGAATATTCCAGTGCTCTCAAACATCCATTAGCCTTCGATCCATGCGGCTCCACTCTCTGAGTCGTCGCGCTTGCTCTAAAGTCTCGTGACTCGTGTAGTTAAAGACTCGTGTAGTTTCTCTTATTATGTGTTCTACTTAAAGCTTTCGAAGTTTAGAATTTGAAATCGCTTCTGTGAACATAAGCGAGCTCAACCGGGGGGAGGGTCTAGTGTTGACCGGAACACCCTGATAGCCTCCTAGGTGAGGGGTTTGAGTAGAGAAATGCGACTATAGTAGCGCTCTGAAACTTTGAAGACTACACATAAAAAGCTTCACAGCTGTCTGATTTGTGCTCGAAGTTTGAGGCCAGAGATGAGGTCACAATGGAATTGGCCATGGGATTCCAACACTCATCTTCGACGCTTCCTATGCTCACTTGAAATGTATCTAAGTCCGTGTCTCTTGAAAAGGCCAGGGCTCTTTCGTTCTAATTTTGAAGACGGGTGCTATGTTCTTAGCCCAGACAGACCTCTGCCACTGCAGAGATTGGCAAAGGTGAGGGACCAGCTGGGAATGGAAGAATATTCTGAGTAAGAATCAACCTCGTACGACAGCCAAAGAAGCCATTCTGTGAGGCTCTGCTGTGATGAATACTTCAAAATGGTGTCCAAGCGCCAGTAGATGTGGCTTGGAGGGCTGACGGTGGGGGAGACTTGGATGACCTGCGACTGGTGCATGGATAAGGCGCTTGTAACACCTTTGGCTGACAGGACAAATAGAAAGTAAACGATCGGCATACGAAATATTTTCCAATTTCAGCACGGAATGGGATCTTTCTTCCTCCGTGGTAATGTGGACTTGATTGAATGTGTCATTGATGTTGCTCGATTTACTCAATGTCGCTCAATCTTTCAGCTACTCATTAATACGAGTTTAGTGTCTACTAGAATGTGGCTTGGGCGGCTCTGGAGAATGTGGACGACCAGAAATCCGTTGAGCCAAACACTTCTGTTGAGCAAGACACGTGTAAAATTTGAAGCAATACGGCTCTCTCTAGGAGATTTTCATTAATTAACCCAAAGATCACTTTTGGGCATCAAGACACCTTTGGGCCTCCGAAACAGGGAAATCTCTCCGATTGTAAACTCCAATGAGATATGAATGGCTCTAATCAACTCGGTATACCGCATTGAGAGCACATAAAAATACATGAAAGAGGTTTTGAGGCATTCCACAAGATGTTCAATTGTGTGGCAACCCCGCTTGTATGTTACATTGCCAATCGGGGCCGAAAAGCCACCACAGGTACGACACACCGCCAATTGAACCTCGAGCCCGATCCCACCCGGTTTCAGTCCTGCCCTCGTGCCTCAAATCTCTTGAAATCACCCTCTTTTCCAACATCAATCTGGAAGTCAAGCCTAGGTACCTCCCAAATATGTACTCTACATCCACACGAACTTGGCTCCTTCGAAGATCGTTAGGAATGGAGTTTTTCGTCCTTGAAATCCATTTTTCTCAGGCTCCCAAGTGGCACCACAATCAATGGAATATGCAAGAAGACTCCCAAGCTGAGAACACGTTCCCAAACCATGCACTGTGACTGTTTGGCTGGACAAACTACCCAGTCAGCTGTCAATGTCTCCGCCCCCACACCCCCACGTTATCGTGGCATTGTCTCACTGTCCACTAACATTGTCTGTAACTCTTGTCTCGTGACCCATTGCTGCATTACATTCTGCACTATCCAAGTTTCCTCCTGTGCCTACTAATAGTATAGCATAGTCCATGAGCCACGAGACATTGGTCTGGATCCCTTGGCATCTTCGATTCCTTCTTGGCATTCCCAATTCTGATGCTGGAAATTGGGTTGATTGATGTGAAAATTAATACAATTGAGTTAGATTAAGTTATATTCAACCTGTCGTTAAGTATGTTCGAGACTCCGTCTGATGTGGGCAGCGGGACGATCTCCACCTCCACCTCTGCCACCTCTTCCCCGCTCCCCACGGTGGAGTTGCTCACCTCCATCCTCGTCTTCACGACAACGATATCCTCACCTACAACTTCCTTATCAAATTCTCTCACGATATTCCAAACGAAAATCCTGCCATCGAGTACGGCAGGTATATCCGCCCAAAATCAAACTGGAGCCACAACGCCAACGCCCACGCCCTCCTCTCGATCCAATAATCACTTTTCGGCAGGAGATGCCCTCCTAACCACGGTCCTTGGAATTGGTGCCATTGTACTCTGCTGCATGATCCCAATTGTTGTTATGGTATACTGGCATGATTGGCAGGAGAAGCGGAGAGAGCGGTGGGGCGATCTCGGCTCAGAGTAACATGCCGTTCTCAGGGGAGGTGGCGGGTGATAAGGTAGTGGGGGTTGGGCACGCGACATACCAGTGCAACAGTTGAGCCGCCAAGCGGCATATTTATTTTGAGGAACAATGACGGGGCCGAGACTGGATGAGAGCCCCCACATTGTCTCCCTGTTCCGGGATGGCAGTCTGAGATTTAAGGCCGCATGAGATGTGTTGGCCTATTTATGAAGGTTAGTGACAGGGAAGGGAATAATGAGTGATGAAGGATTGGCGAGCGTGCTGTTCCTGAGCGAGACATACATTTTGAGTAGCGTGTGCTAGTCGGCATGCCAAGAGGATGAATCGGATGACCGGTTACATTGCACGGACGTCTCGTGTGATCTTTGGCAGAGTATAAGATGCGGACGAATTACAGTTTACGTATTTGGATTAAAATAAAAGCATTGTCCTTACATTTTATGTTTCTTCTTTCATTAATGACGCACAGCCTCTTCCCAAAATCCAATTCGTCATGAAGATGACTGTCACTCATTTCGGGATAGCTTCCCTCGAAAGCCAGCAGAACATACTCAACCTCCGACTGCCTCATACGTTCCACATCCCACCAGGCCGTCTCCACTTCTCACACAGCCACCTTGGTCTCAAAGCTCAAGAGGGTCAAGTTTCTGCCCTCCGTCTGATCGTCGTAATTGTCAGTCGTCTCCGCAGAACACATATTTCTTTCTCGGATCTTGTGGAACTGAGAATCACATGTATGACTATTGTGAGATATTCAGGCAGGAGAGCCATAAGGACAAAGGCCACCGCAGAACTGGGGAGTGAACTCCAGGTATCGGGATCTAAAAATGCCGAGAGCAAAGCGTAGACAATACGTAAGATCGAAAATGGAACAGCAAGGGTGGCTCCCAGAAGGTACTACAGTGGTCGAAGTCAACATTTTCCAGCCAAGCATGCCAGAAATGATATTACTTACAATGAGAGACTCTGTCTCCAATTTGCTCTTTGAAACCATAGATTGAGAATCGTCGTGATGACTATGAATACAATAACCGCAAAAAGGACCCAATCCGAACCAGGATATCACCCCGTTGAATTCCCACCTAAACTCATGACTGCACCAGCAAGAGGGCAGACGAGGGCATTGACGAAAAGGATCCGAATGAGTATCACCTTCTTCTTGTATACGGGATTATGACACTCCGCGCTGGAAGAGAGACTGTTATTATCATTAGTCTTCTCGCATGGTACAATATCAAATTGGGTCCTTATACGATGCCAATGATTCCAAGTGTCGACATGATCAGCGGAACTAAGCCAACGTTGAAAAGAACCACCGTGGCAATGTTGAGCCCGCCGCTATTTGGTTCGTACTCTCTCGCAATAATGAGAAGTCCTCCTATGAGTCGCACTGTTGCGATTCAGGATGTGGCTATAGGGATGCAAGCAACAACTCAATTTGAACTGACTATTTACAGTGGATATGGAGCCTATACTTATAGGGCCCTTGGGCCCTGTAGGGCCTGTGACTCAATCACTGCAGCCTACTACTGCTTATAGGCATCCACTGTAGCCTACTACAGCCTGTAGGCATCCACTGTAGCCTGGTAGGCTACAGTGGTCCCTACAGGGCCTGAGGCCTATAATATTCCAACACGCACTTCACGATGTTGATAAGCGTTCAAGTAAACGACCTTAGTACGGGATTGTGACTCACTGAGTGACAGGACAGCGACTGTAAGCCATGTCAATCTAGAGTCTCCGGACCTAATTGCTTAGTTTCTTGTCAAGAAGTAAATAGTGATTGGGACAACAGGAATATAGAAGATGATTTGCGGAATAGCAACCGACTCGTGATGGTTCGGCATTATGTTTCGATCTTGCAGATCCCAAATGACTTGGTAGCGATGTACGGGTTGTTTTGCGAGTGGTACAAGGTCGATTGAGAAAATGGAAGAACACGACGGAAATAGTCTCACAGCCTCAACCAAGTTTTGTGGAAACGCACATGTCTTCCATCAGAAAACCCGGTGGTTATGTACTTCACCATTGGAGCCTTGCATTCTTGGCTGCCTTGCGCAGAACGATGAAAAATAGGAGCAAAAAGACCCAATGAGTTACTTTTCCCGAGTCTCTCGTATCGAACTTCGATTTTGACGGAATAGGAAATGAATGGTTTCATGATTCTGCTCACATACGCAACACGATAGATTTCTCGTGGATAGTAGCCGCATTCGGTATAGTCCGATTCGCTTGGACAGGGCACTTTCAGCTTTTGTCCGCCTAGTTTGTCATTGGTGGGCGGCTTGTTGGATGACCCGACCAACATCCCCTCCAAATAATGATCGTCGCATTTTCGACATCACCAAAATCCTGTTGAATAAAATCAATTGCCCTATATGTACGTGGCTCGGAATTTTCACCGTTTTGAGTTTGCAAGAAAGCGAACTCCGCTGAATAAACCGACACAATTTGCATCCTTGTGAAGTTTCGCGCTTGCTGGAGCTTCAAAGTCCACAAGATCTCCCTAGAATTTCTTGCCAGAAGCCATTAGAAGAACTGCCGCTCCAAATATTGGATTAATCCGGTGCCAATGGTCGGTGTGCCGGGTAGATCAAAGGCTTGCCACACCTGCAAGCAGCGCAAGATCAGGGTGGGTTTCGACTATTAATCTGACTATTACACCGTGAAGTTGCTCTCAGACTAACGGCATGTGGGTCTCAAGTGCAACGGAGAGAGGCCGCAATGCAGCAACTGCATCAAGTCAAAGCGTCTATGTAGTGGCTACCAACAAAAACGTGCATTCATCTTGTCCGAAGGCATGCTGACGCTGGAGCCCTTTCCGTCCCAGGCCATATCGGATGACAATGCAGAATCTGGTACCTTAATGGCTACCCGTTGGAGAATTAACACAATCAAATCCTCTCAGCAGACTACCAAGCTGGAGATCGGTTCGATATCCCGCCAGCACGAGCACCGCACCAAGCATACTTTGCCATGCCAGGTATCATCCCGCCATGCCGTTCGGCAGCAGATCCTCACGCAATTTACTGTGAACTACCTACCTTCTGAGTTACTCGGCGATACACGCCTGATTATAACGCCGCAAAATTGGCTCTTGCAGGTTCAAGAAGCACCCACCATGACCCCTGCTTTAGAATACTCCATCATTGCCTTTTCTTTTGCCAGGCTAGGACGAAAACGTGACGACGAAGGACTTATTCGGGAAGGCTTGTCTATGTATACAAGAGGCATACGTGAACTTCGACAAGCCCTCCAAAATCCGAGGGCTCGATGTGCTGATGAGACAATTGCTGCTTGTATGGCACTGGTCATGTTTGAAGCCACTCAGTGCCCGGCTCAGTCTATCGAGAGTTGCCTAGCTCACTACCGGGGCGCCATGAATCTGCTACTACTACGAGGTCCTGAGGCGTACGAATCTGGTTTGGCACATTGTGTTCTTCAGGAATTACGGATCCAATCCGTGAGTATATTGAAATTCTCATATACTTGAGCTTAGTAGTGCAAATCTTCTGACGTATTAAAGGTCTTCCAGGGGTTGCAACAGCGATCGAGAACTTTTCTTGCTGACGCGCCATGGCGCGACCTGCCATGGAAGTCGTCTCAGAAAAGTCTGTACGATCAACTCATTGACATTCTTCTTGATATAACCGAGATCCATCATCTCTTTGAGGAATCGAATCGAGAGCACTGTCGGTCACAGATCTTGCAGAGAACTATCGATATTGCAGAGCGATGCTGGCGAATCGACACCCAACTCAGCGACTGGTACAGGCGGTTTGAAACCTTCGTTGCCGGGCCGATATACTGGCCCCGACTATCTACGGGTAATAGTCCATTTGATGATATTGAATCTGGAAAGGTCTTTCCGGTGACGTTTTATTTCCCATCTTACCAAGTGGCCCAAACCATGATTCTTTACTGGCTAGCACTCGTTCTGCTTCACCCCGTCTTGTGCTATATGCACGAACGGCTTGAGCACTTGGCTAGAGAGGAACAGAAAGGTGCGCAACTCTCAACCAGTGAAGACCCAAGACCTACCCAACCTGCATCTGCAGACACAAATATGGCGACACCTTCAATTTGTTTGCGTCCTTTCACCACGAACAAGCTGCCTCCTCTGGGCTACCGGACAGAATGGGCTCATGGCGCAGCCAGAAACATCTGCCAGTCTGCAGAGTTCCTCATGCAAGAGAATATGGGTCAACTTGGGCCATACACCATCATGCTACGACTTATAGTCGTACGCGAGGTTCTGGCGTATGCCCAAGGAGACTGGACCCGTGTCATTCGTTGGATAAACAGTATGGTGATCAAGATTCAAGACATGGGGAACTATATCTCGAAGTACCTCTAATATGATTGCTTGAGTATACTTTTCAGGTTCATAAGTCTCTTGATCTGTTGAATGTATTACAAATCCAACTAGTAAAAAAGCATTTTGAGCTCTTCGCATTCTAGATATCAAACTAGTCTCGATAATAAGAGTCCACGAATAACACTCGCGTCAAGTCTCATGGTTCTGACTTGCTAGTTTCTCTGCAGTCTTTGCAGAATCTCCCACTTTCCCTCAGCAAAGCACAGCCTGGAACTGCGCCCCATTTCAACGCACGGACCACCACCGCCAAGCGAGCTCTCTGAGTATGTTGAACGGACCTACGCCAAGTGACTCACTTCGCCGGCATTTCTAAGAATGAAGGTACTCGGCGAACAACATTAATCAGAACTATTGGCCTGTTGAGGCTCCCTGTATCTTTCCTTGCAGATATATAACCTCGTTCGCGACCTTTTGCGCTGAGGAAAAGCTGAGGTTGAAGACACTAACTCCAGGAAAACACACAATCTTTATACACTTAAAACCCTTCTAGTAAAGATGACCTCCAAGCCTAAATCCACATCAGATGAGTATTTAAAGTTAGAAAATCAACATCTCTTACCAGCTGAGTTCCGAGCACTCCTAGACGCCAACAAGAAATTCAAGCAACGATCTCATGATACTTATCATAAGATCCATCTCCCACAGCTTAGTGCAGAGCCGCAATCATCAATCAACATAGTTCTCATTGGCGACTCCATGATCGAGCGGCTCAAGACGACTGGAACCGATACCAAGCTTGCCAAGTACCCAGACAGCTTCAATGCAGGCGTGGGTGGTGACAAGATCGAGAACGTGCTTTACAGGCTTGATCTTGGGATGCAAGCAACACTTGCTGAAAGAGATGTCAAAGTTTGGGTTGTCATGATCGGGACAAACAATCTCACCTCGAAGAAACCACTGAAAGCGGTCGAGGTGGAGCGGTACCGCTTGCTCTTGCAAACTTTGCTGCGGACCGCGCCAAGAAGCAAGATTATTGCTTGCGAGTTGTTCAAACGGAAGGATACCAACGACGAGATTGTGGAGGCGTCAAACCGATTGTTGAAGGATGTTGTGGAGCAGATGGAGAGAAATTTGGATGGTGAGAGGCTATTTTGGTTGGAGGCACCGGTGGCAGTCGACAAAGAAATCAATCTGGTTGATCATGTGCACCTAAATAAGGATGGCTACAAGCTATGGGATGAGTCGGTTTGTTCTAAACTGGAAGCCTTGACATAGATGAAATATTTATATATTCACTTCGAAGATCAAGTCCGGCACAATTTCACTTTCAGGCCGTTCATCGTAAGATCTCGTGCCATTCGAGAATGTTCGCACAGAGCACGGTGGCTTAGCTTTAAGGAATTGGATAACATGAGGATGACCGGGGACTAAGCGTGCGACATGCATAGAATGCTCGTGGTAGATCAGAAATTGCAACCCAGTCAACTCGTCCATAGGAATTTTGGCTGCAAAATCCTTATGGAAACCTTAGTGCATTTGCATTTGATGACAAATGGATAATCGCAAGTGAAGAAGCAGCGCCGCGTCATTAACAAAGGTCATTGAACAAAATTTGTGTGCGTCTGGATTGTCTGACGAGGAAATGGACTCGCAGACTTTGCCTAGCTTGGGCTGCCTATCCGTGATAAAACACATGGTAGCGAATGTAGCACACGCAAGGGTGCCAGGATTCTCCGCGCACCCTCCAAATTAGCCGAAAACGCACCAAAGACTTACTTTGCACATCTGTAGAAAAGCGTTCCCTAATTATTTTGCTTTGGATATAAAGTTTTATATAGAAATAGATCTAAACACTAGGTTTTATTAATTATAATAATTAGAAAGCTCTACTTCTAACATTATCTAAGAATATA
>AYLM01000820.1:0-11942 GCA_001625345.1 Cairneyella variabilis
GGATCACATGATATAGTGGGGAGTCTGGGCAAGGTTCTGAACCCGCGCCCTGACAGTTGGAATGGGGGTGCATGGACTTATTCGTTCTCTCATCCAGGCTGAAAGAAGTGGAATTAAAAGAGAAACTAGCTGAAATGCGGTCGTGACTCCACAATTGTAAGATTTTAGCTCACCACATGTTACCTAATCCGTTGCGGAAGATCACCAGGTTTATTTGGTAATTAAATGCTTAGTCAGGGTTCATCACAGCGGAGAAAGAGTCTTGGCGGGCCTGAGGACCTGCCGGGGGTAGTGACTTGCTAATTGCGTTCTGGTGGTACGATACAGTTTGCTTATATCTTGATCGGCCCCAAATGAAATACTGTAGGAACTTGAGACTTAGACCTCTATTTTCTAAAGGGTTTCGCTTTGTTTCGTTTATAGTGGAAGGTCAATCGCATCGCCCGTCCCGCCTCCCCGCTTAACTGCTTACTTATACCTCTGCAAGAACACTAAAAATTTGAGATTCTTTCAAAGGCTTTAGAAAAGTTTTAAAATCCTCCAGAATCAATAAATCAGGGTCATAGACTACAAATATCGACTTATTTTCTTCATTTTGCTGTATGGTTGTGGTTAAATAGATTTTTGGGTGGTTGAGCGGGATGAGCAGGTGTATATTTCGTTGCTCTGGTTAGCTGCTTCTGCTTGCATTTGCTGACTAAGGGAAGGAAGCTGACCCGTCAGCAGATAACATTAAATTCGTAGACTTAGTGTATTCATCTAGAACTCAGTTATTTTCTACTAACCATCGACAAGCTCAGAGGTAGAGGTAGAGCGTAAGTCAATGTTTTCACCAGGGCATTAATATTAGCATCCAGGGAACTCTATGTAAGATCGCTGGGCCTACTCTTTTTGCCTAAAGCAAAATGTCTGCCGATTTTGTGACGGTTTTAGCCTAGAATCCCGTCAGCCAGATAGTCACATGATTTGCTGCATATCTCGCGCTAGCCTAATTAGGACTAGTCCTAAGGGCTATGCATTTCTATGTATATGAGGGGTTATTACCCTCTTTCTCTTTACTCCTTAGCTTTAGATCTTAGTTTACTTAGTATCTAAAAGATCGATTATTACTGTCATGGTTAGCTCTTAGCTTACCGTTGCCGCGTTGCCGCCTCGCCGCCTCGCTTAACTAGCCAAACGCAGAATAGGGGGACATTCTAGATCGTGCAAAGGAAGCGGCGTAGGCTGACATTAGTCATGTATTTAATATAAGACTTTGCCCTCAGACTTTCCTTTCTTCTTTCCTTAGTTTACAATCGTCAATGGACCTGATTCTACTATACTCTTCAGAGATCCTTGATTCTAGAGTCGTGACAACTTATGGTAAAGGTGTCAGGGCACTGGTTCAGAACCTTACCCAGACTCCCCGCTATATCACGTGATGCTCCGCAGCCCGTCCATATAGTCGGGGCGTCCCCCTCTGCCTCTCCTTCTTCACTCTCTAGCTTAGATCTTTGTATAATAGGCATTCGATCAATTGAGTTTTCATCTTTTTGCCCACGCCTTCACAGCTTTAGATCTTTATAAAATAGGCATTCGATTAATTGAGTTTTACCCTTCTGCCGCGCCTTCACAGTAAATAAGAAGCTTACTACCTTAACGTTCGTACAGTGCTTATTTAGCCCACATGTATGCACTCGAGATAACTTTTTGTACACGAGTAGCGAGGGCTCCCCAAGAGCAGTCCGATTAGGCGAATGTGAGGCGTGCGATTTCGAGAAGGATAGGTGACTTTGCCAGTGTCTTGCAGTATGTCCGAACACTTATTTTTGGTGGTTGTGGTTGGTTGCCTCGGGCAGATGACTAAGCCTGCTCAGGCCAATCAGAAATTGCGAGGTCCATTGGTGCTTGAAATCCTTAGCCTCAACATCAACCTACTGTCAAGTTGCAGTCCCGTTGCAGAATCCCTCGCTCTTCATGTTCACCATGAAAGATTACAGGACAGGGGTAGAGGAGGAGGAAGAGAACTGCTGTGACAAGTGTCATCGTTCAAGCACATACTATTACAGATAGAGTTTTGCATCCTATGTTTCTCAGTCGCCAGGACCTTAACTCTTTGATGAAGTCCATCTCATTCATCTTTTATACGTTTGTATTGCTATTTCGCGAAGCTGAACATGGATATGGCATGAATTACTTGGAGCTGGCCTCTGGGGGGTGTATATCTCCCTCGATGCCACGTAGAACAGTGCCGGCCCAACTTGTCGGGTTGGCGAAAGAATCATTCCCTCATTGGTTTTTGCGGGGATCAGATAACCTTAAATAGACTGACAGGCTCTTCCCGCAGAGTCAGCTGGAGAGTATATTGGATGTTATGCATCATCCTTGACACGTCATCATGCGTCTTAGTCCTCAGTCAGAGCCTCTGGCTCGGCCTCATAGGAGAGGGTGAGATAAAATAAGGCGAAATGGCGACCCGGTTGAATTCGTAGGAAAGATGCATGGGGTAACGTGAATGATCAAAAATTGACCGACCTTGCAGATGCATGCGCCTTCCATTCCAGCTCTCATGTGGAAGGCTCTGGACAAGATGTGGAGTAGATGCATCTCGTCTGACAGCCTCATTAGATACGGGAGAGGGTCTCAGAAGAAGTCTGAGCCTATGGATCTAAGATTGGGACCGACCGTCCGCGTCTCTGGAAGTCCATCGGGAAGAATACAGTCTGAAGATTGGGTGTGGCAGGTTCAGGATTATCCACATCTCTTGCGGCCCAAACATGGGTGTGGGTACCGCTTCAGGCCCGTTGAGCTATCTTCTTGAGAACAGCCAAGGAAAGTGACTGGTTGATAGTGTCAGATGGTTGATATTATCGTATCATAAACAGTGCGATTTTATACTTACCGAGGCGACAACAGTACTTCACAGCCACCGAACCCATTTAGAAAGGCTGTCTGCTCCATTGCGACAGTTGTTTGAGATGCGCGCTTGTATTTTTACTTTCCCGTTGTTTGATAAGACCTACGCGCATTTCCCTCCTCTTCGACGAAGTGCCTTGCGGTTAGCCATTACTTGAAGACGACTGACGGCAGTCCTACCAGGAAATGTCGACAGATATACATGAGGATTCGCATCAGTCCTTGCGCTGTTACTGGCCTCAGGATTTTACAAAACGCCGAAAATTCGACCGACGTGCCGAAAGCCAACCATACATTGAATTCTTAAAAGCAGGGTTTTACGGCGGATATGAGGACGACAGCGAGGACGAGAAAGATGGCGATGAGGACGAGCATGAGGGCGAGGCCGACGATGATGATGATGATGAGCATGAGGATGATGATAGCGTCGATGACTCAAGTGAAGACGAGGAGGTCAACGAGAATCAGAATGACGACAAGGGCGGTGCAGCCTTTAATAGGTACAGGACCGTGAAAGTTTTTCATAAAAGGGATGACATGAGATAAAGATACCCTACAGTATCTAGATCAAGTTAAGCAGGTTGCAAAGTTTTGTAAGCAAGCGACATTGGAACTCGAGCCAGGAGCAACGGGAAAGAAGAACAAAAGCGTGGCATTACTGGACGACATGATTTGTTAAGGTACCATTGGTCAGAAAACTGGAGACCGCAGGCCAGACAGGGGTCCTTTGACTTCGGAACAGCTGCACGAGGAATTGAGTAAACCGGTAGGCGGAACCTCAAATTCCTGCTTCAGAGCTTTAGAGGAACTCACACATTGCGCAGCGTTTCAGAGTCGAGTCAGACAAAAATGCCCCTACCAACGTATTTGAGGAAGGGAAAGTTGACGCGGAGAGGAGGCTGATGTAAGCCACAGGCTCATAGCGCTGATGCATTTAAGTATTACGACATGTCTAATCCGTCTAGCTTCATTACCGATTTAGATGCATCGAGCATTGAGGCTCTTACAGCAACAGTACCACACAACCAAGCTTCGGCTCTGAAAGATCTCATCTACAAATATTTAACGAGTAGAGCATCCATAGGGGTGACTATTCCTGTAAGCATTACTGGATACAAGGTTCAAAGTTTGGCGTCACCACTCTTATTAATTCCACGTCGTAGTCTCATGGGTATGCTGTTTTTACCCTCGATTTCCATATTCCATACTATGTGTTGAAGGCGAGCAAGGGACTGCTCGAAGATAGCCGGAAGAAATTCGATGGCAAGCCCTTGAGACAGTCCTGGCATTTACCTCTCCTATCTAGGCCTATTAGTATATCGGCCTCCATAAACAAACTCTTTAAAGAGTACTTTCTATACGAAGTCCAGATGTCGTTTGCTGTTACGGGGGTTGATGATTCAGTATGGACTGCCTATTGCTGTATCGACACCTATTTAGGATCCGAGGAGAGCGTGAGCCGCTACTACCGATGGAAGGGACGTCAGGGTTGGGACAGCCAGATCCCTTTGCACGTGGCTAGATTGATGCCGATATTCCTATTTGGACTCCCCGAGAGGACTTTCTGAGAGTTTGAGAAATCAGAATCAAAGAAGTGCAGAGCAAATGGCACCGAATAACGGACAAGGTTGAGGATGCAGTGAAAAAGTACGTATAGTGTGTGGACCTCGTTAGCAAAGTTCGCATGATGCTCCGTTTGAGGTTGTTGTGGAACTAGAAGTGCTTTTATTATTTTTGCAAAGTATCGGTGTTGGCTCTTAGCCCAGGTTCAAACTTTTATTAGCGGCGTGTGGCGAAAGTGACTGACTTTTACGCAGTTCCAGAACGAACCACGTCGTGCCACTATCGTCCAAAGACCATACAACTAGGCAAGAAGTGCGGGATTTCAGCTCGTGGAATAGTCAAATGGTGAAGCTACTAAGGCAACTGATAAGGGGTCTCTCTGGCACTATTCGAGCCTGGGACATATTCCAGCGAAAAGAAATTGGATATTTCCTCTGATGGCGAGTCGGGAGCTTCCTCGTCCTCCCTCAAGCCCTCACTTGTTGCTATAGACAAGGCCTTTTGGGAGTTGAAGGACCTTCGGGGAAGCTTACAAGACTTAAAAAAGAACTCGGCGAAGATAACCCACAGGGTGTGAGTCTCTTATTTCAAATTTGAAGGCAGACTAAGTCTATTTACTTGAAAGACGCGAGTGCTAACCGAAAAAAGCTCCATGCTTATCTGAGTCTCGAAAATAACGAAGCTGCGGACGTTCAGCGGACAACCGCCTCAAACTTCTTCGTGCTCACCGTTATCACTATCGTAAGTTCGCCTAGGGAGCAATGGGCTCTTAAGCCAAGTCTAATTAATCTAATTTTCCAATATCTAGGTGTTCTACCCTCTGGCTCTGGCTGCCTCACTGTTCAGTACCAAGGGAGTTCTGCCTTTTACACCCAACCTTGCATATTTCATCTATGTACTGGTTATTCTGGCAGCCCTCCTAGTGGTGATATTCATAGTCTGCTCCAACTGGACCTTGTGGATTCAACGAATGGTCAATTACTTGGTGGCCGAATTAACTTTCCCGAAAATCATCATCGATAACGATAAGCGCCTGGGCCGGGAAGAGATTTGCAATTCGACCACCTCACCAAGGACTTTGAAGAAGAGCCTCCTTGCTAGGAGACTTAGAAAAGCCGAGTTGCGCACGCCGGGGGATATTGAGGAGGGGACAGGGAAGGAGAAGGAGATATGAATCAAATTTTGTTTCTCGTTTTACGGTGGGTTGCATAAAGCATGTTTGGAACGGTAGTTGTGTCGTTTAGATGCATGATACTAGTTTTAGAAGGCTTTTGTATCGAGCAGATAGTCACATGATTAGTTATGATTGTGGTAAGAAGTGAAAATTGTCTGAATTTCTTGTATGTGAGGAGTGACTGAATATATATAGTAATAATCCTAGTCGGTGAGACATAAAAGAACATGTGTTAGCTAGCCGATAGCAGTAGTCCTTGCGGGACACTAAACAAAGGGGTAAAAATGCTACGCACTCGCCGAAATATCCGACATTTGGGGTTTCTCAGTTTCGGAGTTTTGGCAATGTATCTCAAGCCAATATATGGATGAGAGCAAACAGCAGCTAAATATTATCCAAAGGGCCTATGGTTGAGTTTTGTCAGGTTGCCTTTAACGTAGAAGGTTCTAAGGGTGACGGGCTTGAGAACAATGGACATGCCACATACCAGTTGTATATCACGTGACCTCGCGACATGATTTCAACCCCAGCCTTGTAAAACAAGTGGCGATGTATAGTATTGAATGAGTATGTAGAACATAGGAGATGACTAAATACACGGGAAATTACTACAGCACAGTAGGTCCCAATTGCTACCTTGAGCTACTTCCAGTATCAGCGTTGATGCTTTTGGAGGTTTGATTCCGTCCCCATATCGGTCCTTTCCGTCAACGTGTGTTGTGCATGCACAGAAAATCTTGTGGTAGGACTACTTGACGGACAGAGAACAAGTAAGGGTTGTGGTATGCCAAATCTAACTCCCAGCCAATGTCTTCCGATGGTATCTTGCTCTACCACTGAATATGCGGATGATCCTACGTCTTCTTAAAGCTCCGGAGTCCACCTTTGATTTGCTAAACTCGCGTTGGAAGATAACCTTAGCATAGAATCGAGGCTGGACTTGGCGATAGTAGAAGACTTGCAACGGAGGACTTGCCCGAGCCTTGAGGAGGCTTTGTTTCGAAAGACCTCCCAATCGACTTGCAAACTCGTCCCAGCAGTATCAGAACAGCAAAGGGCAGAAGCTGTATATGGTTCCCGTCTTTTTCGCGTGTTTCAATCCGTTGCGTCTTCGATTGCGTGTCCAATTTCCCTGTGGCTCTGTGTCCTTGACAGTTCCCCAAGTGCTTCTGCGTTCCCCGACTGCTCCTCTAAACCCCTAGTGTTACCACCTCCCCTGATTTTACCTGCGTCCGCGATTATTCCCAACGTTTAACTAATAGGATTCCTATGAAAAGAATATTATTAGCAAATATATAATATAGGAAGGTGAAATAGACTTCCTCCTTACCATAGTAGTGAAGCTATCGTTCTTTATGGCATTTCGCGGAGATATTTTTGCAGGTCTGCTAATGGGTTTATATTAAGGAGTCGGGAGGAATAAGAAAATGCGACCTGGATAATATATGATATGCTCTCTAAGATAATCAGGCCTATATCTGGCAAGTCAGCGATGATCTTTATAACCTAGCTAGGGAGCATTTAACATCCTTAAGCAAGATTCCTAAAAAAACATTAGCTTCTCCGAGTGTTTGTTTAAGTCGTAGGTCTATAACTACATAAAGCCAGTACATAATTCATAAACTCATTCTCGGGAGGACCTTAGACGCGATTTTGTGTACTGGAAAGAGCGCACTCAGGGTTGAAGCTCTTGGGATACGCGCGCAAAAAGGCCACAGCCCTGAGCTTCCGTAAGTGGGAATTATGATCCCAAATACAAGCTGTGCATGTGAACTTGTGTGTGGAGATGAGGCCGAATGCGCCGGTGCTTGTCGTACGGTGGCCAGCCTTAACAGACCGTGGAACGAGGTCCGCCGGCCGAATCGGATGGCATTTACGATGCGTGCGCGGCGTGTCGACATGCCTGCATTTGGGTAACTTGTTGGGCTGACAGTATCCCTTCGTCTGGTGAGGCATGCTCACCAGACGAAGGGATAGTAAGTTCGCACGGCCGCTGCGGAGCTACCCTGCCCCTGTACTTCAAGCTAATTGACCAATAAGCATCAACGACTCCACAAACACCGGCCCGCCCCGAAACCAGACAGCGGTATAAGGTCGTTAATTTTCCCCTAATTGACCAATAAGCATCAACCACAAGAAACGGGCCCAAGAAAACAACTGCCCTTAAAGTTGTGTTTCCTTTCGCAACAGCCCTCAATTAAACTCTCCAAGAATCCATATCTTGAAAAGCACACTACATCCCCTTCACGCGCCCAGACAGACTCGGTTGCTTCGAGCTCACCACCAATTGAGCGCTCCAGTTCTTCGGTCCCAGGAAGGCGCGTTCGATGATTCGAGAAGGTGTTTCGCCTCTTCCATTGCCTTCCTGCTGTTTGCTGCTTGCTATTTTCTGTTTCCTTTATAACCACCGCAATCGCGATGGTGGGTACCTGAACGAACAAGCGAGGCAATGAGCAATCACTGACGACTGTAGGCACCGAAGAAAAGGAAGGTGGTAATATGGTTCTGGACATGTGTTCGTAGCCCCATTCAGCCTGAAGGAAGCGCATCAAGAGCTAACAAACAAGAGCAGTGCCAGTGCAGTGTAACTGGAATGACTCTGCTAATCGAATCCTGCCCGGGATGTGGAACTCCTCGCTGCGCGTCTTGCGGTGTTACCAAGAAAACGAAATAACCGTACACACGAGCGTCGGGCTTCGGACAACAGAATCCATACCGCTCCTGTATCACGACAAACGACAACCTTACCAACGACGTTACCGATATACCTACCCATAACCCCACCCACAACCCCAACCACCTTACCAACACTCTCACAAAAGCTTTACCAATATTGGGGGCCGAGCTTTCTGCCGTTCGTTGGTGGAACGTCAAGGAATCTATCGGAGTGCTCTTATGGTAGTGGCAGTATGAGCTTATTCAGGGTAGGGATTTTGGAAATACTGTCTTTTTCACGCAACATCACCTAGACTCTCGGAAGGATTCTTCGCAACGGACCTATGCCAAGGAGCACTTTAACTCCCTGATATCACACCTCACCAACGATTTTGCCACTTCTTCACCACAGACTAGCACACCTTTCTTTCCTTACCACCACATTTCGCCCTTTCATCCACACACCTTCAAAAACTTGGGATCAAAAGCATCTTGCTCGGCGGTTGTTTGTAATAGACTGCATTCGTACATGGACCTTTGTTATATAGATCCTCTGGTCTCGCAACCTCCAATGCGTTAGACTGGCAGGATATTGTACTACACACAACATGGAGTGGAGTTCTTGTAATGGCCGGCCCAAAGGACAGAGAGAGGAGTTAAAATGTAATAATAGGTTTTTGAGAAATGGTTCATGAAGTTTGGCTCTTTCACCCACCTCAAACGAGATTGTAGATGAAACCTCGCATGAAGAATTCGACGCTTTGTCCCTATGATGCACCTCCGAGCCTCCTATCAATTGCGGATGGCTTGAAAACATTCATTGATAGTGGAGGGGATTTCCGCGCTGGCATATTCTACAGTATCGCATACTGTTCTATTTACTTCGCGTATATTTGATCCATCGCTGCTGAGTCTAGCGTTTGTGGGAGAGCATCAACCCCCAAAGTGTGATATCGCGTCAAGTCGCGACACACCAACTCAGCTCATCCAAAAAGGGGTTTCTCTTTAACTCACCATCACTTCGAAACGTTGTACTCCAGAAAAGGTTGATTGGTTACAATGAGATCGCAGTGAAAAGAGAAAGTAGCAACTAAGCAACAATTCTTGACAGAACAATTGGTAGCTTCTTACCCTGATGCCCATGCTCCGCAATGGCAGGAATCGACACAACCCTCTCAGCCAGTGTTGCCAGTACTATATTGTTAGTAGTATTAGCAATATTTCAGAGGTATAATACTACGTATAACTAAGTGGTATTACTAGTAGTATTGCAATATCACTATTAGTATTTGCACGTGATATATGGAACTGCTAAGTACTACTCTACTCTTAATTTAATACATATAAATGTTGATTTACTCTAGTATAGTCTTTAAAAGTAGAAACGAAGGTAAGAGGAAGCTCTCTTTTCTATTTACTTAAAGTTTTGCTAGCTACTATTTAATACTATTAGTATTTATTATTTAGTATCCGGTATTTGGTGGGAAATTTTTTTTTTACTATAACAATATATACTGTGTAGTATTCAGTATGATAATATTGCTAGTATAGTGATACGAGGAATACTACTGGCAACACTGCTCTCAGCCACAGCACTCGCCGTCGCGCTCGTAACAGCATTAGGCCAGCTCCTAGGCCAACACTTCGCGACAGCAGATGGCTACCGGCGCTGCCAAAAAGTTTGTGATGGGATAGTACGCAAAGAAGACATGGTTGCATTGGTGATGGCAGGAATGTCGGTTTAAGACCCTCTACACTACCTTAGAAGTCTTCTTAGACTGTGAAGGAGCATCGGGTCGAGTCTGGCAGGTGCTGCTTACTGCCAGTCAGCCGTCGAGAGAGAAGTAGTTGGTTCCGTTGCCGAGTTTGGATCACGAATATATGACGGCGACGAGGTTGCGGAGACACAATTTAGTGTACCAGAGTGATCTTGAGATGAAGCCTCCTCAATGGCAATTGATGAAAAGGATGCCTAAAAAGACTGAGCCGTACCGCGGGGAGGTGGCTTGCTGGGTGCCATTCCTGCATTGGATTCATGAGAAGACGAAGGCTTACTTGGACGAGAAGGAGCGAGTTACGGATCCTGAGGACTTCCCACCTTTCAAGCTTAGGTTCCCAGCCGTCATTTTTCGAGAACGCTCACGGAATTTCCAACTGCCTGATCTTGTACGGCCCTGGCCAAGACGACACTTTCGGATATCGCTATCATAGCTAGGCGTATAGGGATAAAATGGAAGGACTTCCGGCCTTCGGAAGGGATCTTGAGAGCAGAGGGCCATTCTCAGACAATCACATCAACCGTTGTCAGGTTACCTCGTATCGTTTTTACAGCACTCGTACAAGGGACAGAATCGCAGGTTAAAGATGGCTCAGTAACACCAGGACAAGCACGCCGAAATGCATTTGTGGATATTGTCAGTCTTTGTGGGGCTGAAGATCTGGACAGTCTTTCTGAGATAGAGAATTTGGAAGGTCGTAATGTGGGATGACATGTGATTCAGCACGCCAGCTTTACATCGCCTGATGACAGTAATATTTGGCTGATCTCAGGCAATCTCATTCACTCATCGATCCTTCCTCGTTCATTAGTTTTTCGCCGTCGAGACACTGCAAAGCTTTGGTAGCCCCAGGCGACGCAATAATGTCTTGCTTCTGCCATGTGCAGCTTCGGTATATTTTGAGATTGCCGCAAGCCACACATCTTTTGACTTCTGGGGTTAGTGACCACCAACACTTCCTTGCCTCTGCAGCACCCATCGGCAAAAGAAACCTGAGCAAGGTGGCTAAAAAGCATTCGCGCATTGCCTCTGGATTTTATTCAGTCCTTCAGCAGTGTGATTGGAGCAGAACCAATTTGTACACTTCAGGATTTCGGGAAGGCTTCAGGCACAGCGGCCGACAACTTCGCATTCGGGAAATAACCGAAATCCCGTGTCAAAGCCCCTCCCTATCAAAAGCCCACTAAAATTTTCTGCAAAATACCCCACTATTAGCACTAAGAATCATAGCTAAAGCAGATAAATCAGCCCTTATTACTACCACTATTAATACATATTAAAAAGGAGAGTGTGCAAGTTATAAAGAGGCAACTGAACGTTATAAATACGACTATACTACTATTTTAAAAGGATCTATAGCCTTATTAAGACTCGCTAAAAGGCTTAATCATTTTAGCACTAATATCTCACCAGCACTTAATAAGAGGTCCTGATTAGTTATATTAACAAGCTCATTGATTAGGGCATGCCTCTTTATTAATTAAATTATTAAGAATTTAATTAAGGAGATTAAAAGACATAAAGTAAAAAAGAACTAAATAGCCTAGTTTTATAAGTGGTATAAACTCAGGCTAAAGAGTGCGTATTTATAGAATATTAATAATCTATATGTCGGGAAACCCACAGTTTCCTTTAAGTAATCACATGAAAATCCAAGGGTTTTTTAGACTTATTATACAAGCAGGTCACCCTAATAAGGGGTAATCCGATTGTACTATAGCTTATGTCTATCCTTCTATTTAAGAGGGATTCGTACGAGATAAATGAATAAATCTCGTATGACTAGCTTATACGAATGCTTCGTATAAGACGTTAGCTATATTATATATGCTTAAAGCTCCGGCTCTATCACTCCCGGATTATGCATCCTAGACCGT
>AYLM01000821.1:0-21431 GCA_001625345.1 Cairneyella variabilis
CTAACAAACAAAATAAGTTTGCGCATCTTTAGATTAATATATAGTGATATTCTATTACAAGTTTTAAGTTAAAATAATGTATAATTGATTTATATTTTAATCTCAAGTTCTTATTATAGTATTTTTAGTTAGGGGGGGTTTGGTAGGGAGGGGCTTTAAGACGGGATTTCGGTTAGTTGTTGTCTAGCTCCCATTTCAGAAATCTGACATAATAACAAATATTTATTTCCATGCAGGGCGGCGGACTATCCCATTGGCGCTTGCTCCGCAGCAAGATGAAGTAAGAATTTCACCTGCCCCTTGCTTGTCAGCCTCAGCCTCGCCTTGCGCATGCAACAACCTATGCTTTTCCACTGTGCAACTTGGGGCATACTCAGTAGACGGAGGATTCTGCGCAGCAAAGATGATTTCAGCCAACAACTTCACCCAACCTTCTTTGACAAAGATCGTGACAATTTAATCTCACAGTCTGTCGCTCAATTTAGACATCAGCTTTCACATCGAGGCTCAGTCTCACGATGCCACGACAATTTGAGACATCGCAGACTTATAAGAGAAGATCAGGGACGCAAGAAGACCTTTCTATCAACGTCAACAATAGGAACAGCAATCTCATCAATACAGCTTCATCTCCATTGCCACAATTCATCAAAACTCAACATTACTCACCACTTCACTCTACATCACCACTTCAAACCCACATTACAATCCAATAAATTCAACATGAAGACTTCTACTATCGCCGCTATTTTCTCCTTCTCGGTTGCTTCCCTTTCAGCACCGGTAGAGTTTGTTGTACCAAAACATTCCGCTCCCTTCGGCAAGCGCTCTGTTACAGACGCCCTTAACGACTGCGATGGCGCTACAAACCCTACGGTATGCTCGCAAGTCGTCACCACAATCAACCAATGGGACGTTTCGGTAAATATGGTCAACGCGTTCCTCAATACTGCTGAAACCCTCAGCGGCTCGGATCTCATCACTGCTCAGGAAATGGCTCTTCAATTCGCACAACTCGAGCCTGATTTCCTCGGCGCTCTTCAAGACATTCCAAACCTCAGCTCAGCTGGTATGCAGGCGGCGACGACGCTTGGCCAGGTTTTCCCTGCCGTGCCTGGGAACCTTACCAGTCTTCTGCAACTGGGCGCGGAAGATAACACGGAAGTCACGACAGTTGTAAACAATATCAATAATGTCAGATGCTTCGCACCTGCAAACATCTTGGAGAATATTGGGACACTTTGGATTGAGGCAGCGTCTGCGGCTGGCGCTGATACTCCGGGCAGACCATTGGGGCCCGACTTTTGTACCAAGCCCGGAGGAAACTTCGGAGATGCATACAACTAGGCATTTGCATTTGTTGAGTTTCGGTAGGGCTGCATGGTTGGTCGGTTACTATGCGTGATAGTGGTGGCATTCTGGTGGTGATCTGGGTTTGCATCAGCACCGGGCGTTGCGGTCTTCTTTTGAACTTCTGGTTTTAGGATAATGCTTAGTTCTTTACACTCCTTCTAGTCTATGTCTTTATTTGAACACGTCCATCACGCTTCTTGGCTTTAAAGTACTCCCTCTAACTTTTCCACTTCATCTTCAGGCCGAAGTATTCTGCCCTACCAACTTTTAGTAGTCTGTCATATCTCAGCGAACTGGATGAACAAGCATAACTATCACAACAGCCATCATCCCGTGCATTGGCTCCTGCGATCCGATTGTTTCTCTGTCCTTCCCAAAAGCCGAGATGAGATCTGGGACATTACAGATCACTTCAGTCAGTTTTTGGTCCTTGTCGTCTGTATACGCAGCTTACAGAAATTTGTTCCTGAATGGGACGACCAAGTCCGCTTTTCAGTGATTTCGCCTCCACCCTCATCAATTTATTCAAGCAGTCTCGGCATTTCAACCCTCAGTCATGGATGATTCACTACTTTAGGAGGCGCAGAAAGGGGAATATAATCAATATTGAGAAGAGGGCATCGGATTGATTGGATGAAGGTTCGAGCCTCTTTCACTCTGATCCTTGTTAATACCATTAAAGCCGCGTTCGATACCAAGAGTTCTGGTGGGATGTCTTTCTGGCTATGCAAGAACGGATCTACCAAAATAAGAATCCGAATCACTACTATAACCTTCGAACTGAGTTAATAAGTCTGCGAGGAGAGAATGAAGGGCTCAAGCATGAGACCAATAAACTACGACAGCAGCGGGCTAAGGATAAGGCGATCATCATCCATCTCCGTAAAATCACGCTGTCGACCGAGAGACACACAGGCAGAGCTACACTTGTACAGACTCTTTTGCCAAAACAACTTGACGCTATAGAGAAAACCCACATAAAAGTCCTTTCGGAGAGGAAGAGAAAGATAATTACAATAGCTGGCGGCAATGGTGACCGAAGCGATGAGAGCAAAACGGATGCAAATTTGAACGAGGAGGTAGCACAAGTTCGAAGCGAGAATAAAGGTGATAATATGCGAGAAGGTTGGAGGCTGCCAGGTAGTTTAGTTTTGGACCCGAGAATTTACTACGCTGTCGGCGATTTATAAATATTAGTTTGTTTGCTCTTGTGCTGAGACGTGAATTGGTGTACTCAATTTCCGAAATATCCCACTTAAAGTTGCATTGTTCGGTGTTGGGATTCAGGGCTGTGCAGATTCCAAGAACGGTCTAGAAATTATGTTACCAGCCAGAGTAGCTTGGGTTTCAGTGTTAAATTTCAGCTTGCTTCAAATTCTAGTATGCTGAATTTGTGTGCTTCAGCTAAAGTAGACAGATTTGCAATAGCGTAATTTATACTAATTTGGCTTAAAGTATGAACAAGGGCACGTACGCTATCCGGCAGCATGTTAAGGTGTACTACTTTAGATGCATTCACTCTAAGTTGCAGTCTTTCCGATCGATATACTCGCAGTTGTAGTACTACAAATGCTAATAGGTTCAAAGAGGTGGCTGTGTCCCAGACAACAGACATTAGCAAAACTTATGTATGGACAACATAGAAACTATAACTTTCTCAAGGGCGCCAGAAGGACCCCTCTGCATGCTCCGGCTGACTTGTCAGCGTGCTCAGGACTCAGGGTCTCAGCTCAGGTTAGAGTAGCTTCTGCTCAGGCTCGAAGATGGAAATGGACTTTGGTAAAGTCCAGTAGCGTTGCAAACTTAAATGGTAAGAGCAGATATTTCAGCCTTAAGCAGTGATTAGCAGCAAACTGAGTACGATTAAAATGGTAAGATTTCTCCAAGGCATCAATAGGCCAGCCGAGGGCTACTATTCCTAATTGAGGCTATATCTCAGTTATAGCACTTTACCGCTAGGCGAGTGACGAAAATGCAGAGAGAGGTGGCAAAGGAAGGAATTCGCGAGGCGTGAGTTATTTCGGTGATTCTTAGTCAGTGTTCATCACGCTTTAGAGGTGACTAGCGGAGAATGAGTTTTGGCGAGCACGAGGATCTGCTAGAGGTGCGACTTGCTGATTTCTCTTCCAGTATCGAACGGGTCTGGATTAACTAGAGTGATCTTCGAGAGCGCGCCTCCCAGGTCGGCATCATGAAGAAAATATACGAGAACGCGCAACGAGTCATTGCCTGGGTAGGAACTGACGATGATCAAGACACATTGGCCTTGACACTCATTAAAGATATTGGGACATGGTGTTGCAAGGCCCACAATGTCGAGATCGAAGGGCTTCGTGGATTCAAAGATCTGCTCCCGCTGGTTGACTGGTTTGACCCAGACGTTTTACGGCCCGTAGACTCGGACCTGTGGGTTGCTCTTTTCAGGTTCTTTGAACTTCCATACTTCTGTCGGGTATGGGTTATGCAAGAACTACAGGTCAATCCTATTGTTCTAGCAATCTGCGGCGAGGTGGAGATTCAATTCGACTACATCGCTCTCGTCGCACGGTGGACTAGTTTTGCTCCTTTGGAGATATATCAGCAAGCTATTACCGATCGAGGATTTACGAATATCACTCATATTCGAGAGCTTCCGACTACTCAGCACTCTCTTCTAGGCATCCTTGACAAGACACGGGAGTCCTTTGCCTCAGACCCCAAGGACAAGATATTTACCTTTCATAACTCTACTTCAGCTGGGGAGGTGTTGTCCGTGGCCTGCTAAAAGTCGATCCTCGACGTTTTCCTCGAAGTCGCTGTGTACATGCTTCGAGAACACGGGTTTCGGTGCCTCTCTGTTCATCATGCGGGGTGGATTATGGACAAATTCCCCTCATGGGTCCCTAAATTTGACGAGCAATTCGTTGTAATTGAGTCGCTTCAAACATCTTCAGGCTGGGGGACTCGAGTATCTTCCATGGACAGTCGAAGAGCGTGTTTTACGTATCCAGGCCTTTCGTGTCGATGTCGTCAGCGGAGTTGAGTTTGGAATGACTCCATCCGAGTTTGATCTGTTATCTTAGAGAGTGTTTCAAACGAATCTCGAAGAAATCTGGGAAATATATACCATAGGGAAGAACTGTGAGCCGACTTACCCGTCAGGAGAAACTTTTCGCCCAATTTCTACATAGGACACATAAGTTTTTCGAATAACTGCTGAGCTAGCCCAATACTTTTGATTTCATTGGGTCGAACCTAGCTACCTATACCAATTTGCTACCCGGCATGATGTATGGCACCGTGGCTGTTTCACCACCGTGGTGAGGGTGCTCGAGAAAGATGCGATGGTCAAGAAGATGTGATGTGAAAAGGAAGATTAGCAAGCAGGGGAGGTGAACGCTGTACGGAGCTATATATGTGTGTGTTTTATAGAAAAAGAAAGAATGAGATCGGCAAGCAGAAAGGATCCGGGATCATTGTGATCCGTCGGATCACATGGAATACTCCAACTATAAATTTGCACGTTAGAAGCCATAGGGAATGTTATAAATCATTTGAGGGCTAGACTGGGCGGAAAGTATCGAAATTTTCCACCGAGACGGCGGAGGAGCCACTAGTCATGCGATAGAGGAGCGAGGTGACTTAGTCTCCTTTACCCTGCCACTGACAAGTTTCCCAATTTAGGGTTTATCTGAAAGGGGGGCAGGGAGGAGTGAGAGTAGGTACCTCATTCTGCTACTATTTTTAGGATACTACGGTGAACACCGGTGCCCCTTGGCACTTATAGTGGCAAAATATTAGTTGTCATTCGTTTGTTTATTTACGCGAAATACAGAGTATTACCACAAGAGAGTTCTATTTCCGGTTCTTTGACCTTGATACAGATATTATGTTCCACGGTAAGGGAGATGCCCGATGATAAATCTCGGCATCATTTTACCAAAATAGGAAATTCCTGCAAATGTCAATTACCAATCTCATCATCACGCCGTACACGGCGGAAGGTCTCAAGGTCACTGTCTACTTTAGGGTTTCGAATTTGTAAGGATGGGATTTTGGTAGTAGGATACTTTCAATACTTAAGGCAAAAAAATTCCCATCATGGACGACCGGCAATCTTTTCAAGGCAAAGCATTATTTATACGTATCCTGACACAGTACTTCAAAATCAATCCCAACCACCAACCACCAATCTCCAATCTCTCATCTTGTTTCCAACAATTGTTCGAGGCAGCTTCAAAATGACGCTCGTAGTTGGACAGAGCCAAGGCATCACTCGACGTCACGATACCTATCCTTTCATCACTCCAGGAAAATATGCCAGCGTTCTCAAGGGCAAAGTAGTGCTAGTGACAGGGGCAGGACGAGGAATAGGACGAGCCACCGCGCTCGCATTCGCATCAGCTGGTGCCCACGTGGCGGCACTTTCGCGCACATCAACTGAAATCGATGCGGTTGTAGCTGAGATCAAGAGCAAATACTCAACTCCTGTAATTGCACTCACGGGATCGGTCATTCAGGAGCCGAAGAAGATCGTTGCCGATGTCGAGAAAGCACTCGGGCCCATCGACATCCTGATTAACAACGCCGGCACTTCTCGCATAAGTCCCCTGGCTGACGAAGAGAATATTGATATCTGGTGGAATGTGTTTGAGGTTAACGTCAAAGGGCCTGTGGCTCTAACGCATGCCCTTTTGCCTTCGTTCCTTGCCCGTGGCTCAGGTACTATTATCCACGTTGGCTCCACTGCGGCCGACACGCCCATACCATTCATGTCCTCCTACATTGGTTCCAAAGCCGGCTTGCTTCGTGTCGTCGAGACTTTGCATGCGGAACTCAGATCAAAGGGCATCTATAATTTTTACATTCATCCAGGTGTCGTCAAGACGAGGCTAGGTGATCCCAATTTCGGTTACAACGCCAACGGCGCAGAGATGAAGGAGTTGCTAGGAGGCTTTGCATCGCATTATGTAGATAAACCCGAACTCGCAGCTGATACTATGGTTGCGCTCGCCGGGCACCCGGATGCCACGGTGCTTTCGGGTAGGTATTTCGACGCTACTGAAGATCTAGAGGAGTTGCTAGTCCAGAAGAAGAAGATTGAAGAGGGGAACTTCTATAATCTTAGAGTTACGAGAATGTAATAGTAATTATGGGACATCAAACGTTCGACAGTATGAAAACATAGGTTTTAAACATTAGCACATAGCCTCCTCATGTAATTCTGTCATCGAGCCTAGAGTTTATATTGATAGAATAGATACTTCTCAAACTCACAATTCTAATAGATATTATACTATATTGGCTAACGTACTGCAATTACTACGTATAAGATGATCTGAAGTCCGGAAATCGCATCAGGAACTTGCACTCTGAATGTCAGATTCTCAGCTCTGACCCTTCTTCCTAGCCATTCCAAGTTGCAGGCTAGAAATTTGGGCTTGCTTCATAGATTTTACAAATGAATAGAATATCTGTTTGGAAGACAGAGAAATTTAAAATGCTCCGACCATCGTTTTATGGCCCACTTTATTGACGAGAATAGAGATACCACTTCCAGTCTTAGCTCTAGAGGAACCGATGGAAGAACACTCTGGCGAGAATTTAGCTTGACTTGTTGTGGAAGTTGCGCAGGATGAGGAGATACCCTTAAAGTTGGGATGTTTTATAATGCAAAATGCTAGCAATAATGATACTCTGATGTTGGATTAACAAGCAGTATCATTTTGGATTATCCTTCCGCCTCCCCGCGTCAATAGTTGGTACGAGGATATACAGGCTTGTTCCATTCCTAACACAGTCACTGCCGAAACCAAATCTTCCCTAGAAAGGTTCACAATAGAAACTCATTTGCATGTACTGTACATCGCATACATCGGCCTTTCGATACATTGAGTTGATAGCTTCATAAGTCAACGCTGCTTGTCTGTCAATGCAGCAAGTGTGCATTTCGCAGCCGGCAGCAGTATCTCTCCGCTGTGCACCACGACCGGCTGATCACAATACAGTTTCTCGATCGTCGACGAGGCCGCGAGAAGCTGAGCAGGCTGGGAGCGATGATCGCAGCACGAGAGCAAGTTATATGATGGGCTAGTCCCTGAATTCCCTCCAAGACGCCTCAGCTTCTCCTACTTCAGAAATCATTGGTCCTGAGCGCTCGGACTCAGACAAATCAGTAATGGAAAAAAAAAATAAAAAAAAAGGGCCAATCGTTCTAGCTATCTAGGTTTTCAAGCAGGGCCAATTTCCTAATCTTAAAGATGCTACAGACTGGTACGGTGTTCCTTATTCGAGTGCTCGATATTAATTGGATGGAATCTTTCTCCTGGCATTTTTGTGGGAATTGCCCGGATAACCAGGCATGCAAGCTGGGAAGCCGATTGAGAGAAGATTCACGGTGCTGGACACTTCGAAAAAGTATCAAAAATGACACAAATAGCCGTGTGAATAGCTTCATACTACTCTTCTGAAAAAAAATGGAGGAGAGAGGGAGGAGGGAGGATATAAACCAAAGATTCTAAGTCCTTGTCCATGTAAATTACTATCCGTTAGCTACAGTATTGCGCAAAATCGACGTCTAAGTAACACTCTACTTTCGTTGTAGCCGACTGCTGCGTCGAATATCAATGTCCTGCTGAATTCTTTGAACGTTTCGCGAGCAAGAGTGCTCTGATACTTGAAAAAGTTGATTTGCTTCGTGTTGACGCAGTGTCAGATATCTGCTTGGAGGCAACCATTTGGAGAATCTTTGCATCTCATGTTTGACGAATCTGGTCTGCTTCTTCCTGGGTAATATGAAGGTGCATATTAATGGTACCAGGGTATGCCATTTTGAGGTACGAAGTAAACTTTGTCGCGTGTGACTTTGGTAGACAGAGAGGACTAATGATGATTATGATGATTATGATGATTATGGGGAAGGCGAAAGGCTGTCTTGAAGTTGGCGATATTTCAAGCTCGAGAAGTGAAAAGGAAAATGCTTTTTGATCGTTCTTTATATAACCTGCCCATCGGACTTTCCGCCGGTCTCTTTTGTCGGATATTTCAGTACCGGAACGGTATTCTTACCCCTTATTTTAGTGCCACGCAAGCACTACCCCTTTCGGCTAGCTAGCACTTGTTTTCTTAGGTTTCACTAACTAAGATTATCACTATATATACTCAGTCAGTTCTTACATAGAAATGCAGACAACTTTCTCTTCAGATCACACCAATTCTGCAATCACGTGACTATCTGCTCGATATTTTTGCCAGTATCTCTGGGCGTATCTCTGTTCTAGGATGATGAAAAGAGTGATTCATATTCTGCAGATTTTCTAACCAAGGACAGGGCTCACTATAATAAGATGCAGCTAGCTTACGGTGGCTTAATTGCTAAAGACCTAACGGGTGGCATTTAATCGGTGAGTGACCTCTATGGCTTTTACTAGTTGCTGTTGCTATGCAAGCAGGTTACGCCCTAAATCCAAAAGTAGCAGCATTAGATCTCCGCGGTGCTAGTCTGAGCGTCCGCTTAGGGCGTAAGCAACTTGCATTAGCGCTGCGCCACTAGTCTAACGGGTCACTGGAGGCTCCGCTACTATCATGTCGTCTTCCCACAAGACACATCCCCGTCCGTCATCAACTTGTATAATCGTGGGATGAAGCCGGTGGAGCAAGGTTTAGTAAGGGTCAGATATACGGCATCTATCATTCAGTGTACGTAAAGGACGAGTATATGGATGCTTTGGAGTGGGACATGATTGCTGATAAGGTGTCAAAAACGGAGTTACCGTTGGGTGGCGATCTATAGTGTATTAAAGCAGATATATCGTTGATTGGATTAAGCTCGGCGGTGCAGTTAGATCTTACATTGGAATCTTTTAACCAGGATCCACTGCGTGAGAAGGCTGTCGCAGGCGTTGAGGAGATTTAGTAGTATATCAAGCATGAGGAGGTTCTTGATAATTACCGGGCTATTTTTGGGTAGATACATGAGCGCTTAATAGTATACCTTGATCCCAGGTGAGATATGAATAGTACATAGAGAGCTTTGAGGATCAAACAGCCTTTTAAGTCACGAATCTCGTAACGATGTCATCTAGAGCCAAGAGTCAAAAGGGGACCTTCCAAGGCACACATCCTACTACCTAACCATGAAGATTGTATGATCCAGTTTCTCATGGATATCGGCACTGAACGTGGCAGCTTAGCATAGCACCATCTCCGCGGGATGGCAGCGAAACGCCCGGTTACTCGACCTCGTGGCACAAGAGCCTATTAAAATTCAATGGCTTCTCTCCACGTTGTGATCTCCACCGATTCGTCGATTCAAAAACCTC
Organism: Cairneyella variabilis; assembly: GCA_001625345.1. Classification (NCBI taxonomy): domain Eukaryota; kingdom Fungi; phylum Ascomycota; class Leotiomycetes; order Helotiales; genus Cairneyella; species Cairneyella variabilis. The sequence continues at coordinate 9,654 of AYLM01000821.1, forward strand.
CCTGCACCCTCGGATCGCCCACCCCCATCGTTTTAGGAATATATCCGTGACCTCCCAACCGGCTGGATCCCATGGCTCCTCCCAAACAATCATGCCCGCACTAGACTTCGATGCACGGAAGAACCCGACCAGATCGCCACAGAGCTCCATATCATCGAATGTATCCCCTGCACGGAGGAGATTGTCTCGCATTCTTGGTATAGGTAGCAGATCAATCCAGGGATGGTGAGGAAGTTCATGTTGAAGTTTGGTAGGACAAAGGGACCATGGGAGAATAGGGAAATGATATTGGAGATTCGATGCATCGTAAAAGGGGGAAAGCGCATCATCATTGCTGCTCCCTGATGATGAGTAGCCGAGGGTGAGAGCGTTGCTGATTATGGCTCGGAAGACATTGACCTTGACCAACGTCATCGAAAGATCCGTTGCTGGAGAGCCCATAATTCGACCACTCCTCGCCCTCGCCCAAATCTCAAATTGAAATATCAGCTCCTGGGGCTGCAAGGAATTCAGGTTGATTTTTGAAACTTCAGAGACGTCCATCATTAATGGACCTACTACAGAATCGAACAAAGGCCATAATTTGGTATCCTTAGGTCTGGGTGAGCATTTTGCGCTAGAGCTGTCTGCCACGCTAATTCTAGAGTCATCATCGATGCAAATCTCAGTGGCTGCACCATTAGCAGCTAGCTTTTCCACAGAGGAAGTGTACACGCAGCCAGACTGCTTGTGCCTCGCCTTGTGCTGTCCTTTAAGTCAAGTTAGAACTTTTTACCTCCAATCAGCCCAATGTTAATAACAGCCTCCGACGATACAACGAACAAGAATACTCACTCTATGTTCTTTAATGTTGCCTATTCTGTCGTCTTCTCCTCTCAGCTGACTTAGACACGCCTGTCCAGTCATCTTTAACGGCATATATTCCCACTTGCTGAGGCATGCGTTCAATGATAACTAGTGGTCTGTATGTCCATTCAAGCCCACTTCCCTCCCTTCCTCCAACCGAGATGACACTCCCATCCATAACTCTTTCAAACCAAGATGCACCTCAGAAATTGGGTATTAAAAAATGAGAAGTGGCCACAATCGGAGCTAGAAGGCTCGAGAATCAAACCTTTTTGATAATTTGGCAGGGCAGCAATGCGTTTTTGAGACTTCATGTAGGTTGCTGACGGTTGGTACTCTTTAAATAGCGGAGACCAGGGTCTTGTGCTTGACTCGCGGCTATTAGTTAGTGGCGTTCGCTAAAGAGACACTTATGCACATTGCTTATGCGCTAACCAAAGTGCAGATCTTGCAGCTCAGATCGTTGCTAGCAGTGGCCGCCAAACTTTATTTTGAAGGCAGGTAGGTTTTGTTGTATGCACGCTAACAATTGATCTGACTTACTATGATATGATCAGTTTGGGGCCGCTCTGCCCCTGTATTAAAAGCCGCTCCTCCGTCAAATCCGCTTTACCCGTTAAACCCACTTACTCTATTAAACACGATCCACTTATTGAAACCGTGGCACTTACTATATCCAAGCGTCGTGCTTCAATATCAATAGAGGGCGTAACAGTGGTAATTCTAAGCTGAATTGTTCGCTAGAACATAGGGTCTGACTCCGGCCAATTCGGTGTACAAGGGTTCAGCCACTCCGGTGGCTGTCGCTTGCTCTGTTCATTCCTCTATTTTATGTTGGAAGTCAGATCAAGTGTAATTGGCTGAAAAGTGAGAAAGTCAAAACACGTAATGATTTGAGACATTTTGCTTAGGATGCTTAGGTGAGTTGCTCAGGTTGCTTATGCGGCTTAGACGAGTTGACTGAGCCGAGGGTGAGCCGGGTGATTAGTGCCTGAGCAAGAGCGGCAAGCTTACTACCTGCATGCGACACACAAGAGAGAAAGAATTAACTCATAATACCTCGGCAGAGAGTAACACCACCGTTCATGCTCACTCCACACCGAGGCACGCCTGATATTCCAATGCCTCGTTGCGCCTCATTGCGCCTCATTGCGTGATAGTCCAGAAAGGGATTTTGGCACATTCTGGCCAGTCAAAATATGGCATTTTGAAACTCCAAACGACCATAGTGGTCAAGAGTTAACAAGGCTGTAAATGTGGCGGCGCCTCTTGCTCACTTCGCTTCGCTTATGATTATCGGCCGAGTCTCAGAATATGATGCTTTCAAGAGCTCGTGTCATGTTTTAAGATGCTATTTTCTTATAAAAAGGTGAAAAGAGGAGAACTCAATTGATTCTGTTTTGTGATCATCAACGTTGTTACCAGAAATGGCGAGCACTCAGCTTCCAGCATTTGATGTGGCTCTCGTTACGCGCAACATCTGTCTTGTCGGGCTTGCACTGAATTGGGTCGCCGGAGTCGGCTTCATGATATTTGGGGGATATATGATTAAAGGAGCGCCAACGGGAAGTATCGGGATCATCCACCAGAAGGAGGCTCTATTCTTCAATGAGTACGGGTTTCCACTACTACTCAACATATTCGTCGCCCTATCAACGGAGTGCATGGGGTACATTCACAGTGTGTCCCTACGGTGGGCTTTGTGGCACGAAGATCAACTCCATTTCAATACCAACTTGAGACTTGTGACTAGGGCACGAAAATGTCCGCCAAACCAGTGGTACACCAATCTCGTCTCGACTTTGCTCCTCATTTTCAGCTACTCTGCGACTTCGCAAGTCTTCCCGGCCATGGTTTCCGTCGAGGTGGAAGGTAACCTTGGCGGCGATTATGAATTGTACGAGAGTCACAATTTACCTGTGAACGGCATTGCACTAGTAGGCCTTGGGGCTGGACTTCTTGGGCAAGCAGCAATCACAACTTGGTGTTTAGTGGTGACCTCCAGAAAGATTATTTCCTGGAATTCTAACCCACTGAACACCACACTCGCAAGTTTACATCAAGGTAGAGGCCTCGTTCATCAGGGGAACCGTTGCCTGCTATCAAGTTATGCAAAGAACAGGTCTGACACTCCAATATACCCTGTGCTTCTTGCCCCTTCCACTCACAGTACTGATCCACGATCCAAGCAGCCTCTTGATCCCACCACGTCCCCTCATCTACATCTTCCGTTGCGATGGGCGAGAATACCGTCTGCGCTTCACTCTCCTTCATTCCCGTTCCCCTTTCCTCTTTCTCTTGCGCTTGTGCTTCAGACCTCCAATACTCCTCTGCTAATTCCGCAGGACTTGGAAACCGTCGTATCTCTTCAGCTGCTGACAAATTTGTTGTTGGAATCGGAGGTGATGATTGGAATGGGAAGGCAGTGGGAGTGAAAATTGGAGGGGTGAGTAATGGCAGCGATGAGGATGAGAAAGTCGAAGAGGTGTTCAACGGCAGTGTAACTTCAAACACGTTCTCTTCGTTCCAACACTCGTCATGTTGTGTTTCGTTTGGGTTCCGAATCTCAGCTCCTGGAGGGTCAGCAATGGGAGACCATTCTTTTGTTCGCAGGTTTGGGAAAGGTGGGGTTGTAAGGAACACATCATGCTCCTGTGCTGGGGGTTTATGCTCGAAGATGTTCGATTCGTTCCACCACTCGTCGTCTTCATCCTCGGTCGTCGCCATGTTGAGTTCCAGTCTCCGTTAAGGATCCTTGTCATCTCCTTTCAACCCTAATTCAAACCCTGAAGTGGCTGTACCCTCGTGCTCCCTCGCAATTCAAACCCAGAATCCAAAATGCCTGACGTCGTGCAACCAAACCAACCAAAAATTATCATATCGTCATCTCATTTCCCAATCCTCGTGTACTCCATGTGCTCCTTCCCTGCTACTTGTCTTCGCAGATCCTTCTGCGCACCCAGAGCCGCAGCAAACAATTGAAAAAGTCGCAAAAACGTCAAAAACGTCAAAAACAGAAAAGAAAGCCATTGTTCTGGCTTTATTGTCCTCGTCGCCAGAAATTCAATAGATAGTCTCTCGCGAAAGCTTGTCTCAACGCCACTTGGCGCCTCGTCCCTGGGTCCAGCATCTTGGCACCCAATGAATTTTGCCGTGTGACAGCGGCCTTCCGATTCTAGGGTGCGAGATGCTAAATGGGCTGAAAGGGAGAAAATATTGTGAAGACTTCAAGTACCGAGAAGGGAAGGAAGAAAGTGGGCGTATACTTTTGAGGGACTTGAATGGAGTAATCTGATGGTGGAGAGTCTGAAGATGCGCACGTGTGACTTCACATTGCGAACTTCAGCTGTGCCGCTGCCAGCTGCCATGCGCGTGATTGTCCCCTAAGACATCGCAATATGGTAGAAATAGTTCTCTATGTATAATTGCATAATTGATGAGTGTTGAGTGTGAAGATATGTTTGAAAAGGAGAAGATTTTGCACTTGCCGACTCCCGAAAATTACCATTTCGGCACGGAGATTCGATACTCCTTGCTTTTTCCTCTTCAGGACTTCAACGCCTAGCCTGTAACAAGCGAAGAAACGGTCACCGAAGCGAGTACAAAATCAATATGGCGAAGAAAAAAATTTGAAGAAACGAAGTAAGGTTCAGTGAAGAGTGCCATGAATTATCGCCATGAATGAAATAACTGCAACATGCCATTGCAAATGCCAGTTCTGTCGTTCCCATGCCCGTACCGAGATCCGCCGCCATTTATCTGCCATAATACACCATACCGTTCGCGTGATATTATCACTTCTGCGCCAATCCTGCAGTCCTGCAAATCTTCATCTTCATCTCATCTCATCTCATCAGGTGCAGAGGGTGGTATTTACCACCAATCACCCTGATCATGCATAGCAGCCGCAACCTTCACGAACCCAGCAATGTTGCTACCAGCGACCAAGCTGGGGAACTCGCCCTCACTAGGCTTAACGTACTTCTTCGCCGTCTCGAGTCCATTCTTAAATGCGGCTTCCATGATGCCTTTCAGCTTGTGGTCGACTTCCTTACTAGTCCAGCTAATTCTTTGACTGTTCTGTGCCATCTCGAGACCAGAGACTGCGACACCGCCTGCATTCGCAGCTTTTCCGGGTGCATACCAGATAGCTTCGTGCTTCTTGCTCTTGCGGTGGGCTTCAAAAACGTCGATGGCGTCTTGCGTACAGCCCATGTTTGAGCCTTCGGCGATGAAGCGCGCGCCAGATGCGATCAAAGCTTCAGCTTCTTCCTTCGAGACTTCGTTTTGCGTAGCGCATGGGAGTGCGATGTCGACTTTGACGTGGGTCCATGGTCGGGCACCATCAATGTACTTGTGCTTGCTGTCTGAAATATCGGACAGAGATTGGCGCTTGACTTTGAGAGCGGCGATCTCGTGGATCTCATCTGGAGTGATAGACGCGCCATCCTTAGCGACGATGCAGCCCTTGGAGTCGGAGAGGGAGACGACGATGGCGCCCAGCTCGATGGCTTTGAGTGCTGCGTATTGGGCGACGTTGCCGGAGCCGGAGATGGCGACGGTTTTGCCTTTGAAGGAACCTTGGCCGGCGTAGCCGATCATGTGTTCAACATACTAATCCATCACTCAGTATCATTCATGCTGCAAGTTATGAGTTAGAGTTTATAGAGTAACTCACGTAAATAAGACCATATCCCGTAGCCTCAGGTCTAATCAAAGAACCACCCCAGCTTCCACCCTTTCCAGTCAGAACTCCCTCCCACTTATTCTTCTCGGCACGGTAAGCACCAAACAACCAACCGATCTCACGACCAGAGACACCGATATCTCCAGCGGGGACGTCGGTATCGGCACCAATGTGCTTGTTCAGCTCGCGCATGAAGGCTACGCAGAACTTGCGGATCTCGTTATCGGACTTGCCCTTGGGGTCGAAGTCTGCGCCTCCTTTGCCGCCTCCGATATTAACTGCTCGCCGTCAGTACTTCAAACTTTGTAAATGGGCCATCACGTGAACTCACTTCCAGTCAAAGCATTCTTGAAGATCTGCTCGAAGCCCAAGAACTTAAGGACGGACAAGTTGACAGTGGGATGGAAGCGCAAACCGCCCTTGTAGGGGCCGAGTGCTGAGTTGAACTGCACACGGTATCCGCGGTTGATCTGGACTTGGTTCTTGTCATCCTCCCAGACGACGCGGAATTGGATGATGCGCTCGGGGATAGAGACGACTTTGAGGGCAGTGCGGTATTCGGGGTGGGCTTCGAAGAGGGTGGAGTGCTCGAGGGTTGAGGCCAGCTCTGCGGGGTGTTAGCAAGCTGAGTCTGCGGAGCTTGGAGAGGTGGTGATAAGGATCCCGTACCTTTGTAGGCCTGCTCGAACTCGGGCTCGTGGGGAAGGTTGGACATGATTGTTGGTATGGAGAGGGGATCTGGTTATCAAAAGGGTTCGTAGATGTCGAGGATGAAGTTGTAGATTCGTGGATTGATGTCTGGTGTTGAAAGATGAGAAGCTTGGGAAGCGGGAGCTTTTTATCTGCTCTGCTAGGGCGGTGGGGGAGCTCGAGCTCGGGCACGTTTAACTTAACTAGGGCAGTTGGAGTCCGGTCGAGGAAAGCTTGTGGAGAGGGAGAATAAGTGCAGCCTCCCTTCCCGAGTCTGCAAGAAAAAAAAAAGGAAAACAAAAGGCTGGATCTGGCTGCAGCTGTTCGAGAGGAGGGATGCTGGGGCTCTGCATCAACCTGCATACTCTACAGCTCCATTGTCTTCTCTCCACATCTTCAGTCGCACCGATGACGTGACATGAGGCGCCGTGATCGGGTCGGGGAGAGCGATGGGGACTAGCAGTATAGAGACAGACTTGCCCTTTCGAGACGAGGCCATATTGAGCTGGACTACCTAGGTGTTCTTCTGCCGGTATGGGAAAAGTTTTCAATCGGTACTGCATCTCTCTTACAGTAATCCCACAGTGCAGATGATTGAGGTTCAGCTTGACCACTCGTCGCTCCGCAGACGTGGATCAGCCCCTGCTGAGTTGATAACATCGCAGTGTCAGAGCAGCTTATCGTAGCCCCGCCATTCGCCAATCCCAGGGACTCCAACGCCAAGCTGCGCTATTACAGTACTGTACCACCGTAGAGGGTCACTCCCATGGACTGCAGGGAGAGCTCGCACGCGACAATGCACTAACCGACCCGGCCCCTCTTCCCTGCCGCTCTGCGTCCAGGGTAGCAATTTTCATGTGTGACCCCGCGGAGGTCAGTATTTTCTCTCAGCCCGAAAACTTTTTCGAGACAACACACTCTGCTCATTGTTTTGTTTTGCAACTATATTCGGGTTGGCATTGAAAATCTTTTCATAGGACGGCCAGTAAATCGCTCACTTGAGCACCCTTCCAGAACAGATGAGGCTTGCAGGTGCGCGTGGGAGTGAGGGGCAGACCAGAGAAAAAGAAAGGGAAACAGCTGTCATGCGCTCACATGGCATGGGATGAGAGGAACATTAGGCATAGAGGACTCATGCTACCGGTGTCGGGTGTCAAGATGCATGGGAGAAAAGTTCAGCCTTGCTGCAAGACCTGAGCTTCCGTTTTGCTGCATATCCCTCATCCATATTTCTGAATTTTCATTAGGTATACGTTTGTCTTTCCCATGATACATTGATTCATTTCAGTGCATTTCGGAGAGAGTTGGGAGTATCCACAGTTCTTGGGATTTGTTCCTGCATTGAGAAGGTGTGGGTTGAGCGATGTCGGAAGGGGAGAAGGTAGAGGAAGTTTTTGAAGCGTCAGCCTTGCTGCGATGATCATCTTCATCAACCCCATAATCTTGGTGCAGAAATTACATCAGGCCCGCACCGTTCTCGGAAATGCAACTTCGAGATCGGAGATTCAAATTGAAGGCTTCAAGCGTTCCTAGGTCATGGGATCATCAATTTGACACCATACGCCCTTCGGAGATGCAACATTGGGGCAAGCTGGAATGTTCAGTGATGGTAGGGACCAAAGATCTGGAGACTCGAGCTTCTTCCGCAGACTGCGAGCCGAGTTAATGGCCATGAGACAACAAGTCCTGTGAGCAATGGGGCCGGTCTAGCAAAGATGGCGGATTTAAACTCTCCAACGACCTTTTCCAGCCTCATTCAAATGAGGCACGTCGATTTTATGCACCGACGCTCAATCAGGAGGACCAAGGGACGACCTAGAACTCTTCCGGCTACAACAGACACCTGAATACTCCTTCTAGGTCCGTTGTCCCTCAAGATGTTCTCTCCAGTTCCTTTTCACGACGCCGTCCCGCTAATCAGCATCAGTCGGATCCCAATCCGTAACCAATCGCTCATCCAACCCATCCAACACCATCATATCACCCTCCTCAATCTCGAACTGTTCCACACTCGCATTCTCCACAATCCTCTCCTTCTGCACACTTTTCGGCAGCGGCACATAGCCATGTTGCAGACTCCACCTTACCATCAATTGCGCAGGACTTACTCCATATTTCTTTGACAACCCTATAATCCTGGGATGTTTGAATCGGAGTGCTCGCGCAAGCGGCGCATATGCCTCGATGGTAATGTTATGCTGAGCGCAGAACAAGGTTATGGCGGTCTGGGTATTGAACAGGTGGACTTCGATTTGGTTGACTGCGGGGATGAGGCGGGGGGAGGAGTCGAGGAGTTCTTGTAACTGCACAATTATCAGCACGCTACAATAGTAAAGCAAGAGAGAGGAAATGAAGGAGATGGTATACATACATGCCTAACCCCAAAATTACTCACCCCGCCAACTCTCACTTCTCCATCTTCTATGGCATCTTCGACCGCCCTCCAACACTCCTGCCTCCTCTCCTTCCCACCATAAGGACTATGAAGCAGATACAAATCAATATACCCGAGCCCGCTCTTGCGTATACTCTCTTTCACGGCTTTCCTCGTCGCATCATAACTATTATTCGATTTCAATTTTGTTGTGAACCAGATGTCCTCACGTTTTATGTTTGGGCTTGAAGTAAGAAACTTGGTGACCGCAGACCCAACTTCCCTCTCATTCGCATACCACTCCGCGGAATCGATTGCCCGGTATCCAGCTTCGAGAGCATGCGTGACGGCAGCTGAACACTCGCAACCAGAGGTCATGTAGACGCCGAGGTGGATCCTGGGCATTTCAACTCCATTGTTCAACTTCACCGTACTTGACAGTGAGTATGATTGTCTGCCAGATGTAGACATGGTGCATATGGGTCTGAGGAGGCAGTGCATTGATTGAAAAGATGATGGGAGGAGAAGAATGGGAGAGAGAAAGCTAGGAATTGAAGCGTGGAGTAAATATCTACAGGGATTGAAGCTTGGGCATGACGTAGCGGGGCATTTTGTTTGCCTTTGCGGAGACAGCGAACACATCCATGTAACCAACGAACCTGGACCAGCTGAACTCAATCAGCTCCACCCCTCTATTCGAGACCTCTTATCTCGAAGTCCCTCCTCTTAACAAACTACTTCTTCAACTACATCTTTAACATCAACAATATCTCAAGTCAAAAACATCAATGCGGCTATGTTTGGTGCAGGGGCGACGTTTGGTGGTGATATGGTTAATGATGTTTTGAATAAGTTTTAGAGCTGATGGAGGAATGGAGATGGTGGGATGAGATGGAGGATATAGGAATAAATGCAGATGCCGCGGTTACTGGAGGGTTGACGATGACATGAGGCAATACGATGATCACGAATCAATAGAGAAAGGAAGTCTTGCGTACTGTAAATGCTTGCATTGTAAACTATGTTGACATCAGCGGGGTATTATACTCGTGCAAGTGCTTTTCCATTTCTCGTCCTCGAACTCCATTACTTCTTCCCACAACCATTTTGTTGCCAGTTCTTCCATCCATAGCCTGAGTTCCTCCCATTAAAGTCGACTCCGAAGGTCCAATACTCGCAATCCGTAGCATTCACCTCATCCTCCCCCTTGCCTCGACACCTACTTCTTCCCATACCCACTCGGATGGCCATTCTTCTTCCCATACTTCTTCACCTTCCCATCAAGGTCACTCCCAATAAACATCCACGCCAAACTCGCCACCCAAGTAACAGCCGTATCAACCACCCAATTATTCCTCCTACTCCCACCCCAAGCAACACCTCTCATCGCATCCCCCAACCATCCCACCGTCACAAGATACTCGCCTCTCTCCAGTCCCTCAATCGCCTTCCTCGCAACCAGTTCTGGTGTCTGCACCGGATCACTCTCTTCCAATATATGGGTGATTTCCGGTTTAGTTTTATTTTCTTGGTCCAAACCGGGAGAGGATATCGTACCCGGGAACACGGTGTGTATCTTAACGTCGTTGGTGTAGAGAAGTACTTCCTGCGCCAACGTATCGCTCAAACTTTTAATCGCCGCCTTGCTCGGCGCATACGGTGCATACCCAGCCACGGGATAAAATGCCACCACGCTGCTCGTAAATACCAAATGCCTTTTCTCCTTCTTGCCCTTGCCCGCGGCTTCCAAGGAAGCAGGAGCAAGCCACTCGTTCAAAATGGCGTGTGCCATATCTACACACGACCAGAAATTGATGTCCATTTGCTTGCGCATTATCTCCCGGGGAGTAGAGATGAAGAGTCCAGGGTGTGCGGAACCCGCTATGCACCATACAATGTCTGGGGAAGCTCCTTCGTTCCAGGCGATAGCTTCTGCGATTACTCGCGCGGCGCCGTCAGACTCCGAGACATCGGCGGAGAGGTAGTGGAAGCGTTGAGATGGGGAGAGGGCGCAGCTCTGGATGAAGCGTTAGCAGAGTCGCGGAGTGAGTTGAGGGTAGAGTTGGTGGTGGGAGGGGATTACTTTGATAGCAGACAAAGCTTCCTCGAGCTTGCCGACGTTGCGGGCTACGATTATGATGCTGGCGCCTTTTGCTGCAAGTTGCTTTGCGACAGAAAGGCCCATACCTTCGGAGGCTCCGGTGAGGAGGACGGTCTGCCAGCTGTGTTAGCAAGCTGCACTGGAGCTCAAGCCGTGAGGTCGAGTGAACGTACCTTGCCCTTGACATCGAATTGATTACCGCTGAAGAGCCCCATGATTGACGGGTAGAAAGTCAGCAGCGCTCCAAGAACGACGCCGCCAATTGTCCAGTACAGAGTTGAGGACATTGTGGTCGAAGTTGGATGTTGTTTTTTCTTTTAACGGACATTTGGTGCTGGCGGAAATGATCAGCAGGGCTGACCGCCAAGACTCAGGGGTCGCATTGGCGGCTGCTTCCTTACTTCTTCATCCCTGTTTCCGTCACCGACAACAACTCTGGAGAACGAAGCTAGTGGCCTTCGACTCGCAGCAAGTTTGAGCATTTCGAGATCTCTCATCCCTCGAGAAGTATCCCGATGGACCGGGCAGGGTAGCGGCAGCGGGGAGCCTCCTAAAGGAGTTCTTGCGCCGCCTCTGTCCTTGCGCGTGGAGAGTTCAGTAACGCGATATGTATCCCATCTTCTGTTTTTTTCATTTCAACTTCTGAATACGTGCCGCTTTGAGGCAATTCCGAGTCACCCGAACTGGCTGTGGATGGGTGGTCCAAGGATATCTCCGTCCGGAGAAAGTTGCACATCGCACTTCGCGATGTAACGTTGGTTCTTGGCCCACAGATGTCATCTCCCTCGGGTCAATTCACTTCGTCTGGATGAGGGTGATAAAACTCATTGTTCTCAAAAGTGGGAGAGAATACCGGCGATCTGCATCCTAGAGTTTATTCATTGCGGGACTAATTGAGGGGTCAAGTTGACCCCACATCTGATCATTCATCCGAAGCTGGCGGTTGAAGTATATATTCATGGTTGTCCAGGGTTTTCCGTGTATTGAGACTTTGACCATTCCTCGGTATTTTGAAGCTCTCATTACATAGGATTCTCATCTCATTTCTGGTCTCAAAGTCTTTTTAACACCCCCCCCCCC
>AYLM01000114.1:0-15003 GCA_001625345.1 Cairneyella variabilis
ATATTATTTTAAAGATTAAATATTTATAATCTCTAAGTATCTCGATTTCTTATTAGAAGATCTGCTGCAACACGATATCTATCTAATAGAGACTAAAATAGTATATATGATTAGTTAAGTAAGAGTAATATCACGCTTATATCAAGTTACTATACTAATCTTAAAAGGTATTAGAAGGTATACGGTTCATCTAATTAAGGAAACTCTAACACGTACTTATTATAATAAAGAGCATCCGAGTCTCTTAAAGAGGTAAGGTTAAAATCGGTAAAAGATCTATTACTAAGGAGAATTATAGAACTGATTATATACGTTTAGATCCCATTACCTATATAGAAGGTAGAATGCAAACTTTAGCGGACTTAAACTCTTTAAGAAAAGTTATATTATAATTAATAAGAGAGGACAAAAATACACTAAAATTATTAGGGTGAGGTTGGTTAATTATAGCCATTAACTTCTTAGAAGCTACGTCCTAGGCATCTCTAAATAAGCTCTCTAATATAAATGCCGATAGTCTCCTAGCGAATTACTATTAAGGTTAATCGTATAGCATAAATTTATAGCGGGTTTAAATAAGCCTAGGACTCTGACGGCTCTATGTTTCATAAGTAATATTATAATAAAGAGAGGGCTTTGCTCGAGGGAGGCATTGGAGACGGGTTGGGGGCCTGGCAGAAGAGATTAACAATGAGCAGATATAGTAGCACCCGAAACCGGCTTTCCCAAACACACTCTCTTAAAATGTTAAGCCCCACTTTTACTAGCGCACAGCCTTACCGTTTTAGGTAAGGCGCAGTGCAAGGGTGTTACTCTGTCTTCCTCTTTTGCGCAAAATCTTGATATTTCTTAACAGCTATCTTGCAGAATGTCGCCTTGTACAGTACTAAACTGCTATCTCAATTGAAATACTCAGCCATTACCCATCCCATTTTTTATAACCTCGCCATCTATCAAACCCCCCACACAAATCACTCCCCAACGAAAAGATGATGGCCTTGTTCTTCCCGGATTACCACAGGCACCAACTGAGCGATAGCAAAACTCTAGGAGTGTGCTTGACCTCCCTTTATTCAGGTACTTCGGCGTGGATCTCAATTCCATTTATGTTCTGCTTTTCGTTTCTTGCTAGCCGCTGCGTCAAGTGTGTTGTTAAGAGCGTTCTGTTCCGACTTTCCATCCGCCGTCTCCACATCGCCTCAGCCTCTGCGGACTTGCCCTGGCTGTTAAGCGATGATGCGAGGCTATTCATGCTTCTAAGCGTGTCTGGGTGATCCTTCCTAAGCACTATCTCCTTAAGCTACAGCGTCTGTTAGTATATCGCCTCAGCCTCTACGTACTTGCCCTGGATTTTAAGCGATGATGCGAGGTTATTCATACTGCTAAACGTGTCTAGGTGATCCTTCCCGAGCACTATCTCTATAAGCTGCAGCGTCTGCTGGTGCATCGCCTCAGCCTCAGCGTACTTGCCCTGGCTGCGAAGCGAATATACGAGGTTACCCATACTTCTAAGCGTGTCTGGATGATTCTTCCTAAGCACTATCTCCATAAGCTGCAGCGTCTGCTAATGTATTACCTCGGCCTCTGCGTACTTCCCTTATAATTAAAAGCAACATCCTAAGTTATATAACAATCTTAATAATAGGTCTTTTGTTTTACTAAAGCTCTTTTTAAAACTAGCAATAACACACTACGCATAAGGAAGGTACATCATCCACACAGCTCTATTCTCATCCTAGGGCCACAAGAAAACTTTCGCGATCCGTTTTATAGTCTTTTCAGTCCGACTTCTCCATTCGTTCTTAAGCTTTAGCCAATTTTATATCTCTATATAAACCAATCGATACATATTATATAATGACTCACTAACGCGTTCTTTAATAAACCTAAAGGCTTTTAATGTGCTAAGTGCCTCTATCTTATTAATTTCAGAAGCTAGAGGTAACAGGCCCTAAGGAATATCTTGCTCTTTAACACAAGAAATAAAGGCCATATAGTCCGTTACTAAGGGACTTCGGACTTGAATTTGCTCGAAGGAGATAAGCCACATTATAATAATTGGGTTCTTTATATTTGGATATCTCCTTTTATCCTCAAAGCCCTCGCTTAATAACTTAATAATATTATCGCTGCTCTCTTTATAAATGCTAAGATACTCCGCGATAGTGCAGTCATTAGCGTTGAGATATGCGGCTGCTTGCATTATTATAAGAGGAAGATTAATAAGTGATTTTAAGAGTTTGGTTATATTGTCTTTATCTTTAGAAAGGTATTTCTTTTGAAGACTTCGCTGAAGGAGTTCCCTTGCTTCTATATTGTCTATCTTATCGATATTAATAACATCATTTGAGCTGGCATATCTTATGGCAGCCTTACGATCCCGAGTCGTAAATAGGATCGCATTAAGAGTACTAAATAGAAGATACTCAGATAATACATAAGATCCACTATCTTCATTACTATCGTAATAGAACATTTTAAAGTTATCCGCATTATCCAAAATTATAAGCCATTTCCCTATACTTTCTTGGGATAAACTAGCCTTAACTAATCTCTTAACGTCTGCTTTATCGTCCTTAACTCCGGGAATCTCAAGTTGCTATCCAATATCACGATATGCATTCTCGAAATTCGTTATATCGCTTGTTTAGACCTAAAATAACGAACGCTCTAAAGAAAGCTTTTAAAGCTGGAAAGCACACTTTAAGGCAATCTGGGTCTTCCCAACTTCACTAAGGCCTACTAAAGCTATGCGTTAACAGTCTTCCTTAGTATCCCCAGTATATAGAATCGTGATGAGCTGATTTAGCTAAGACTGATGGCCAATAAAATCCTTATTGTGGCCAAAAGGTAGCACCTTAAGTGGTTTCGGAGGGACTAATCTAGAATTAGCTATAATCTATAGAAATCATATTACAAAGGCAGGCGTATCTTGAATCTCTTATATCACAAAAGATCATAAGAATATAATCTTGAAAAGATAAGATATATCATTTATAGATTAATATTTAGCAAAGGTCATCTACTCACAAGGCGTCTTAATCACTTCTTATTTATCAATAAAACCGAGAAGCGCTCTAATAAATGCCGCAGTTATGGCCACAGCATAAGGTTGCTATATTTTGTTTTTATGCGAATCCGTATAGTCACAAATGCCCTTAATCACAAGACATTGAAAGTTATTCATTAATCTAACTGCCTTTATCTTAAAATAAATCACGCCTTCTTCCTTAACTATCTTATCTCGCGTAGTGCCATGTTTCATCACTTCATTCCCTAATGCAATGTTCCCATAGTGTATCCTAGGAGAAGAGTCGTGGCGGGCTGGCCTTTACATAATCAACTTAGGGTCGCACTTATCGCACGTCTCATCACCTTCGTGATTATATATAGCCTCGAACAACTGATCGTGATCTGCCCCTTAATATATATAGGTCTGGCCTATGCGCGGCCAGTTTTGGACTATCTGCGAAAGAGACCCTTTAATATTAACACCATCCATAATATCAAACATCTTTAACTCCTGCAAAGCATGCAGCAGAACCGGTGGTGGCTTATTAAGTGAGCCAGTCCGCTGAAATGTTCCATCCTTTCCCATCTTTCCAAAGTCCCATTGTACAACACCACTATAAGTGCCTGTAAGCTGACTAACAACGATGTCTCTAAGACGAATATCATCCTTTTTGCTCCAAACTCCGCCTCTAACACCGACCATAAGACCGAATTTGATTAGGAAGCTGCGTCGCAAATCTTTAACAATAATAGCAGCAGGGCCATTCCTTATTAAGCCGGCTGGGAGGCAAGCAATAACGATATTATAGACTCTAATTCTACCTAGTGTGTATTCGTTCTCGTCATCTTCCTTCTTCAATTTGGGATGGGTTTCATCCAGCATCGCTACCATAGCGGTCTTCTCAGTTACTAAAGCGCATATGACTCCGATTTGGTAATCTTCGTATCTTCGAGGAGGATGCGCCATCGCGGTATCGACGAGGCTGAGGCTCATAGAGACAGCAGTAGACGTCCAAAACGTTCGTGGAAATACTGGCAAGTTGTTAGCTTTGCATTTCAGACTTCCTTACTAGTTGAGTGCGATGGTGGTGCTCATAACTTACAGAACAAAGCACGTCCATTAAAATGGTACTTCTCAGTCTGCTTTGCGCACCTACCTTAATGGTAAAGCGAGGCCATTGGACCTTTGTGGAAGCTGGATACTTCGGACATGTCTTGGCGTAGAGGCTAGCTAAAGGAGAAGGATTAAAGACAATGACTTGAACACGAGAAGAAGTGTATTGTGGTGTACTGGATGAGCAGCAAGAATCCTAGAGATCTATGGTGTCTATTGCGGGGTTAGGAATTCAGAGGCTCTGCGCACGGACCCCTGAACCTTTACAATCTGTCCCATGTTGACAAGAGCGCCAAAGAAGCTGCACTGTATTCCTGGAAGGCAACCAGCTCCCTAGAATGGCACCGAATCTTCCAGAGTCGTCACACGAGATGATCCGTGATATGATCCTCAGTAAGTCGTTCAAGAATGCGGTTGAGATTGCTAAAGCTGCCGGTTGCACTCCCCCGACAGTCCGCAATATAGAATTAAACCTCCATGTCTATAGAAAGACCAAAGCCCCTCCAAACGGTGGCGGACGGAAGGGAAGCATTACGCCTTCTATGCTCGATGCCTTACGTGAATACTTGCGGGAAAAGCCTGGGTCATATCAATACGAGATGAAGGACTTTCTGCAGAAAGAATTTAGAGTTCCTGTGACAACTTCCAGCATAGGAAGAGCACTGGCTTCCATTGGTTGGACTAAAAAAACAATTCGTAGGATAGCAAAGGGTCGTAATGCTGATCTGCGAGATTTGTACCTACATACCATTTCAGAGTTCTCTCCCGAGCACTTTGTTTTCGTAGATGAGTCTGGTTGCGACAGACGCGCTGGAGCTAGGCGGACAGGTTAGGCTCCCCTTAGTGTGACTCCTACCGAAGTTGCTCCATTCCAACGTGAGCAGAGATATAAAATATTGCCGGCCTATGCAGTAGATGGGATTATCCTCGCGCGCGTGTTCCAGGGTTCCACGGACAGCACTGTCTTTGAGGATTTCATCGAGAAGCTGCTTCCTTTGTGTGGTAAATACCCTCAGCCAAAGTCGGTTCTTGTGATGGATAATGCGTCCTTCCATCACACGGAGCGGATTACGCAGATGTGCCATAATGCTGAAGTAAAGCTTGTGTATCTTCCCCCATACTCTCCGGACTTTAATCCAATCGAAGAGTTCTTCGCAGAACTCAAAGCTTTCATTAAGCGGAACTGGCATATTTACAAGGGGAATCCAAAGCAAGGCTTTAGTAATTTTCTAGAATGGTGCATTAACGTAGTTAGGGGATGGGAGCACAGTGCTAAGGGCCATTTTAGGCATGCAGGGTTGACGACAGAAGAGCTGTAAACTCGATGGTGTAATAATAATTCTTAGAACTAAGTAACCCCGATAAAGCAAATTATAGCGATCTAGTACATGTCACTTCCCTTCACTCGACCAATTCCTCAGTCTCAGCTCTCTTAACCCTCTTGACTTAGTGCTCGATGTCACGTACGACATATAGGGCAGCTCCTCTTTTAACGCCCCCCTTAATTAAAAACTCAGGGTTTGGATCCTGATGGATCAGTTCCAGGTCCATATCTTCATCCATTATCACTTTACAAGCTTTTTAATATGCTGCCTTTCGTTCTGGATTCCTGACTTGTGATTGCTGCCAAGCACAGTACTCCTCTACTGCTTCATCTCGAGGGCCAGGGATATCGAGACGATTAAGTGGAGTAGAGACTAAGTCCGGGGCCGGAGTTCTAGCTAGTGAGGACATTAAGGGGGGTGTTTCATAAGACGGCGCGGGTAGCACATTCGTGATATTGATAGGAGTTATAGATATACTGGCGGGTTTCTGGCGTTTCTCCATCGCCTGCTGCTCCTCTACATATAACTGCTAACGAATCTCCTCGGGCATGTCTTTATATGTCTGTAATACGAGACCTTGTTCTACATATTGAACAAGGCTCGTTAGGTGGTGCGTCCTAAGTTTGTAATGCTTCTTGCCGACAGGGTCAAACCAGCAATAGGGTCCTGTATTGCATAAGCGTACTTTACAACGCATGAGTTCATATACTTTCCGCCAAATGGATGGCTGTCCAGAAGATTCTTCTTCTGCATCGATCTGTGCAGCTCGTTCAGCGAGCATCCGATGAGTAGTCGAAGAAGCGCCTCTTTTAACTGTCTTTCTCGATGACGTGGCTGACGGCTGACTATCCTTTACATAGTTGAATGAGATTTTTCACTCTCAGTTTCTTACCTGCTCGGAACAGGTCGCTCCATAAGACGAGCTGCCTTTCTATCACTAACCAGTCAATGTTTGTTTCTTCAAATCCTTTTATAAGACCGTCCTAGGAGCAGTCGGTAATCGATATCACAATATTTGTATCCTCGGACTTAACGGGTCTGATTTTAGCTGACTTTCTGGCTAAGAGTTTGTCCAATTTAGGCTGTAGGAGGAGTCGCCAGCACCAAGCCAGAGCCAGAACCACAACCTGCTCCGTATCTTGGGACACCATCCTGTTGTTTACCATAACCTTCCACTCGATTGAATAGTGTATGTAGCTCGGCGGATATTCATCGTATGCTTTCTCTTCGTCCCAGTCAGTAGGCTGACAAAACCCAAGCTTCTCCTGCTGCAGTTGTGTCTGTTGACTGAAGGGATCTGTTTCGACAGTATTTTCCCTAGTGACATCTGGAGTCAATCCTCCCTAGGCTACCTCTGCGCCTTCTGTTTGTGTCCACCGGAATTGATGCGGTTGTTCGTATAATCCGAGTGCAAACGAGTCCTCGGAGCCGTAAGTGCTACTCATTGTGGGGTAGGTTTCGGGAGGGTTTGGAGGACTACGTGCTGGAGCAGCTTGGGGCAAGTTCTGTCCGTGTAAACAAACGCTAGCATTCCACTGTTGATGTGGGGACCCGTTGGTCAAACCTATACTATTATGAGTGATCCTATCAGGTTGTTAACAATCGCATTATAGGGATCGCATCTTCACAAGCCATGACTTGCCGATATCGCTTCCTGCACCTTGAGCTGATTATTTTACAGTAATATAACAACCTGTAGCGCTAGTAACTTGGGGTGATATGAAGACGGCGATGCTGCTCAAGGGAGTCGCTGATGCTGGAACGTTCTAAAAGCGCCTAATAATTCAGGTTAATAGGCCGGCTCGTGAAAATGGTGGGGCACCCCAATCACATTTTCGGTGCCTGCTTGGCCCGCGATTTCATGCAGGATTTCCTGCAACGGACCGAGCCGTACAGCTGCCCTGTAGATTCCATTCTGTGGTCGGCAAGCCGAAGCGACGGAAGCCAATTAAATTCCCGCGATTAGCCGCCCTGTACAGCCTATAAAGGCTTAGGTGGGCTTCAGGGCGGCTCGCTTACCAAGGTATTGCGGCGCAAGGCAATGATCTTTCTATTCCTGTACTGTAGGTGCTTTCAAACACCAACATCTCTTTGGATTCCAACACCACCATCATTTCCACATGTCCGCAGAACATCAGCTATTTGGAACTCGTTTCCACGAAAACCTCACTGGGACTGTAACTGTGACTGTCGAGCTTCAACCTTCAAAGTCACCATGATGGCAGGTCCCATACGCCTGAACCGCAAGTACAGCATCCTCAGCTCCGCCATTTGTTTGGGTCTCGTCGTCGTGGTGTACTACATGTACTGCGTGGGCGAGCTGCCAAAGTTCTTTTCCGGCAACTTCAATGAAGGAAGCCTTCGACAATCCAAACCATTGACAGAGACGAAAGATGACGAGATTGCCCTCAAATCGCCAAAGCCCCCAGCTGCTACTGCGAGTCTTCCGGTAGATTATTCGCCTTTAACATTCAGCGAAAGCCAGCAGAAATGCGAGCTATTTTTCACGCCGGCCTATCTCAAGCACATCGCGACCCATCAACTACCATACTGCGAATCGGAGTCGCTAAGCGCATTTCAGTGCTTCACAGCACCACGACTTACGATACCGATGACGGGAGGGTGGGGACAGACCGACCCTCTGTGCATCGCCCAAGGCGTGTCTTTTCGTCCGGAGCGGCAGACCGGCTCAGAGCAGGAATTTGGGATCCAATGCAAACTTCGGGATCTAGCAGCGGAGCGAGCCAACTCCTCAGATGTTGCAACTGAGCTCGAAGGCTTCCGTGACCGGCCTACAGACTGGGGATGGTATTGGGGTGATACAGGCGTGGGTGCTTCGTTGAAGACCTGGAAGTTTGAAAACAGCGGGGACATCGAAGGCTGTACACGGGAGAAGAGTGATAGCAAGGAGTGGGTGATGCTTATGCGACGGGATAGCACCGACACACACAACCTATGGCACAAGTTGATGGAGATTTTGCAAGTCCGTTTTCGGAGCTATTCTTTCCCTTGCCTTTTTTCATCCTATTTCATTCCCCTCCACAAATGCCTGCGCAACGAATCTAACGATCACGTTCTATTAGGCGCGGCATAGTTTGGATGCAGTACGGATCGCTATCAATCCTGCCACCGGAATACCTTGGCTGTCCGACGAAGATGCCGCGCATGTTCAACTAGTCTTTGACGATGATCGGGAGGAGCTACTGGAACCACTCTGGGAGATTGTTACTGGGAAAAAGCCCATCCGCAAGAGCTCCTGGGAGCGAGCAGCTTGCTTTGGCAATGTGATCCTTCCGCTTCCTGGATGTGGCAGTCCTTTTTGGTCTAACCTACTGGACACTGGCTATCCTGAGGCCTGCCCCTCGCAGACGCTTTTGACGACATACGTCCACCGCATCTTTGAATTCTACGGCGTGGTCCAGCGCCCTGTCACCGAGATTCACAAACATCCGACTATTACAATCGTGGAGCGAAAAGAGAATAGGAAGTTTGTCGCACTCGACCGTTGGGTGAAAAGTCTGAAGGAACGCTACCCACAGTCTCCTATCAATGTGGTCGATTTCGCCAGTATTACAATTCAAGAGCAGATCAAACTTGCCCAGTCGACTGACATCCTCGTTGGCCATCACGGCGCTGCCATGACGCACATCATTTTCATGGCACCTGGAGCGACGGCTGTTGAGATTCTGCCTCGACATTTCGACCAGCATGGCTTCCGCTCTGCAGCTGCGATGCGTGGAGTTAATTATATCGCGGGCAGATGCATGCATAAAGAGGAGTACGAGAATGCTGTGAATGGCACACCGTTCCCGCAAGACTGGACACCTCCTACGCCCCAGGGATTCAATCATTGGCAGAATGAGGAGTGGACATATTTGACGGATGAGGATTTTCTGGGCTTGGTCGATGCTGCGGTCAGGAGTCAGATGAACAAACTTGGAAGCAGCGACTCATAAAAATACACGGTTCGGATATCATGGCATGAGCAATCAATGTAGTTACAGCTGTAACACCCTAGGACTTATGAAGCAGCACATTTATTTTTTCATTCGCTTCGAGAGCAGGGCACCAAAAGTGGTAGCCGAGCTTGGAAAAGGATGTTGAATCACGTGATATGAATCATGAAATGTTGCACTTCCCTTCATCCACTACATGAGACTTTATCGGGCATCTTCCTTCATTACTCAGTATCTCCTTCCATGCAACGCAATATCGTTAGCTCTGAGTATGCATGAAATGAGCAGGAGCTGATCCCTAGTCTCCAACTCCAACTTCTCCAAGACCTTGATTTCCTCGATTCACTGCATATACGAAGTACGTGGCAGTGCCCACAGCACTGGTATCGCTGCATTGTCTGCTTCAGCTGTTTAAGACCAGGGACATTGGCATAGACAGGCCGTGCGCGCTATAGAGAAGAGAGGTATATAATTAGCCGAGAACTAGTTAGCAGGACCCTAAAAACAGCGTCCTAAATCCCCTGTTTTCAGGGCCTTACTCACCGTTACACCGTGTAATATACTCGGTGGGGTGGTTGGTTGTTCAGACCCAATTCTGCATCGGACATCATTGCATAGCCGGCAATGACCTTGACAAATCGCTCCGGCTCTTTGTGAATATCAAATTTCTCAGAGTTGTACGATCCAGATCTATCGAATACCCAGAGCCGCATCAAACTTCCGCAAATCGTAAAGCCGGGCACAAATCGCCGATCAGATTGACTACCAAATACCTCACGCGCATAGCCCGCCAATTGCACCAGTGTTTTTGTAGAACGATCCTCGTCAGGATTCCTTTTGTGTTCCCCAATGACAAGTACGCTTGACCAGTCATGCTGACCATTTTCAAAAGCAGCGTCAGCGGGAGCGAGGAAAATGTCTAGCTTGCGATCTGCCTCCGAACCCCGCAATACATTGTTCGCTGATGTGTTGTATCTGCGGCCAAGTCTGTCGAGAACGGTGTCCTGGATCATCATGAACCACTCGAAAAAATGACCTTGATCTGCAGGTTCCGGCCAGCTATTCCAGTGCCCTTCACTATATTGTGCCATCGACTTTTCGCAGATACCCTCTACCTTTTTTGACCAAGTCTTCCCCTCAAGGTATCGCTCGAAAAACCCACCTACATCGTAGTAGACCCGCCCCGTGAGTTCCTCGACAATTCGCTGATCGACCTCGTCGTGTGTCTGCTCGATTCCTCTCTGAGAAGCCGAGCTAGATCGAAGCGGCGTGTCGAAGACAGCTTTCTCGAATGCAGTCGGGGGGTTGATTGCATTCGGTCTTGCCCGTACAACTAGGGTGAATACTGCACTCCATATCTCTACATCTGGCGCGTTGTTGATAACTCGTTCTACCAGAGGTATAGCAGATATAATATCGAAATTGTTTGAATCGACGAGAGTGATATGACCTGAGAGATCTCCGAGGAGACTTCCATAACCGTTTTGTGAAGGGAGAATACGGGCTGCTGGTTCGTTTTGCAAAGCTAGGATAAGGTCGAGCACTAAATTTTTGGCAACTATGTCCATTAGCAATGAAAATAGCCACAAGTAAGATCAACAACAACTGGGAATTACCCGAATACTCTTCGAAAGATATTCAAGTGTTAGAGAACGTACAAGGTCAGGGCGAGATTACACGAGTGCTGGTAGATGGACAAGAGAGGTGTTGCAAGATTGGGGAGCCTTTCAACTGGGAAGCAGTTAAACGGGAATTTGATTGTCTCTCGAAGGTCGGACGATCTCAACACGCCTCATCTATTCGAGTACCAAAATTGACAGGTCTTGTCACGTCAGCTGATAACGAGCAAATCATTGGGATCCTGGAAGAATACATACCGACGAATCTGAAGCACATTACAAGAGAACGTGTCAAATGCTGAGCCGTTTTCATCTGGTAGAAGAATGACTCAAGATCGTGCCGATGAGTGTGCCCCTTGCCTTGAAGCACCTCGATCGCCATGAACTGCATAGTTCCAGTCCGATGACTAGCTCCGCTCGGTACACTGTCCAACTCCTTCGCCAAGTCTAGGTCAATCAGTCTTCCTTTCGGGGCTCCTTCAATGATAATGACGTTGTTCTCAGAGACATCTCGATGAAGCTACTAATGTCATGGGCGGGCGAGCGGGCGCAGAGGGATTTGATGTCAAGAATGTCACTAGATATTGGGATGGAAACAAACCGGACAGTCACAAAGCTTCGGGACTCTGGAGTGGAGCATGGTGATGTACGGCCACCGAACGTGCTATGGAATTCCGAGATCAGAAATGTGATGCTGGTGGATTTTGAGCGTTCACAGATCTTGATGCAAATGCCAGTTCTCCAGGAGATGTCGCCCAACCGGAAGCGGAAGCATCTCTACCCCACCGACAAGTGGTGGACCTCCTCTCCAGCATTTCATTTATTCCATTGGCTTTCAAGCCCAAAACATGCGGGCTTATGTTCAAGCAACTATGTATCCATTATGGAAGAATGCATTGAAAGCATACACCACCTGCAGCCTCTTCTAAACGCAGTACAATGACGACAAATTTCGTCGTTTGGACAAAAACTGGAAGACAGTTCAAGGTCAGCCAGGACGAAAGATGATTATTCGGACCGTGAAGATACCTCCGCGTGATCAGCCACAGCCGCTCATTCCCCTTTTTGTTGCAAATCGCAGTTGACTGAAGAAAATGGCACGAGGCCGTCTCCGTGCATACAGCATGTCGCGTAATGCAAAATAATGTGCAGACGGTCGCTTCCGGTGATCCAGCTTTAGATCGCCTCTGTTTTGCCACCAATCAACAACATTTGTGGTAGAAAATGTTTGTCTGGGCACGGGCACTTCAACCCTCCTACGGCTGCAACTAGGCAGTGATGCAGAACAGCTGCATGCCTGCTTTTCCTGTGTAGTGGGGCTGCATCAGCCTTGCTCCCCGCGGTAACTTGAGATCGAATCACTCTATCCGTGAGTCATCGATAAGTAAAGGACCGAATCGAGTGTGCCGGCAGGACTGTCTTGTGATAAGAGCTCGCAGACGAATTAGAGTGATCCTTTAGGCGATGGGGGGTGTTTGGGGAGGGTATTTTCGGCGCTAGTTCCCGCTGGGTCAAGATAATTCATTAGACGCCCAGGGAACACGCTCCAGCAGTGATTGCCTAATATCGAAGTATAGATCTCTTTGCTCCCGCCTATATCATCTCCTGTTCCGTTCTATACCCTCTACTCATACTTCCTGAGTCGTAAGTTAAGTACTATAAACGAAAGTTAAAGTGGTTACTAACTCCATCTAGCTTCTAACTTGAACCCCGTTATACATCACTACCACAACATCCTTTCTTCCCAGGGGATACCTTCTCTCGCGAGAGTAGTTACCTACGCTACGTCACAGACCTAAAATATACTTAGCCTGCAGCAACCCACGAGTCATCATGCCTTCTACTGTTGGCCCTTGCAAGAATTGCGGCACTGATGTATCCAGCTCGCAAACTGAATGCCCTTCCTGTGGCCAGAACCCTCATTAGGTAATCTAATACATTTCGTTATTATCACTTTTCAGGACTTACACTCGATCAGGCAGTTCCGTATTGGTGCTTCACGAATAAAGTAGTTGCAAGCTTGTCGTCTTGGATATTCGCAGGGTTAAGTTTAAGTCACGTGATCGTTCTGTTAGGAATGTTTATAGATGTTTATCTCTTTTAATGCTGATTGGATCTCATTCTGGGCTTCAATCGATGGTATATGAAGGGTGGATTTCAATGTCAATTGTCCGTTCATTGGAAATAAATCATATCGCGCACAAAACACCGTTCTCAGCACCCATTTATGATCCCGTTAACAAATAATGGGAACGCGGTTGAAAGGAACACCTTGCTGCGCTGTCCTACTTTAATCAATCAAGATCTTTCTTCGATAGCCTTCTATAAAGGGTTGACCATATCAGGTGCAGCCTAAATATCGACATGTTACTTAAATGCAGCAATAATCTATGCATAAATGAAGATGACCTTACTGTGCGCTGGTGTGAATTGAGAAATTCGATCAACTTGGGCGTGTCGTCAACCTCTCCTTGTATAGCAGCAGAAGGTCCAGGCCTTGTATAAAAGGGTGCCTCAAAGAATTCGGGATAGAAGCCGGAGTACTCCCAATCTATAATTGCGTTGATCTTCAGCGTCTGTGGGTCAACAATGATGTTCGGCTGAGAAAGGTCATTGTGGCAAAAGACGTATTCATCGTTATCGGACGGTTGCAATGCCCAATCGTCGTTCTCCGTGCTTAAGGTCACTCTGTATGGGGGAATTACTATCCCAGAGGGTCCACCGATATTTCTAGATTTCAAGTTTCGTAGGGTTGCAAGGTGTTCATTGATTTCTTTGAAGACCGTTGTCTTTTGCTCTTCCGGGAGTTCTGACATGCTCACGCCCTGGATATATTCCGTGATAAGATAGTAAGCCTGGTCGTCCTCGAAGTCGCAATACACGGTTGGGACTGGAATGTTGGTCATTTCGCGAATATATCGTAACGATGCCGCTTCATTCAAAAGTCTCTCCTTGCCTGCACGTGGAATATGAAGTCCACGATACCCGGTCATGAATTCTCCCGGCCGGAGGCTTCTCTTTATAAACACGTCACCACGATGATAGTACTTTCTCTCGAAAGTAACTGCAAAGCATCCCTCCTCCTTGACAGGCTTGTTCAAGTCTGGGGCCATCGCGAAATGGGCGTAGATGGAATGAAATATGAGGAAGATAGTATCTTGATGGAACTCAAAGAGCGAGCTGTTGACAGCTGTGCTAATAGCCGCTGGAATTGGGTACGATTGAAACGTCGAACCATTAGCGCCACGCTAGTCCAGTGGCGCCCTAGTGCCGGCAGAATAGTTTCGCCGAGGCGATGAGCCAGCCAATTATTAAAGAGCCTTACCTACTCTTACATACCTACTTCTGACTTTGCAAAATTTCACTATGGACGTCCTCACTTCGTTACGACGTGACGTTACTTATACGGCAAATCCTTTTTAATTAGCCGCTTCCTTTCTTACTCCGCATAGCTAATTATAAGCTATTTTGGCCCTTATTGATAACGTCTATTCAATCCAAAAGATATGACACGTGACTAGTCACGTGCCGTTAAACTTTATTCGCTGCAACGTTATCTGTTGATTTAATCGAACATATCACGTATCGCCAACCTCAAGTGCTAGGTAGCTCTAGAGCTTAGTACAAAGCGTACCGCCCAGGCCAGTACGCCGATCATGTGGAATGTTCGGAGGCCAGGCTCGAAAGGGCGTTTGCGGATGAAGAAAAGGCCCGCCAGCAGGTCGACATTGGAAGGTGAGCGGTTTGAGGTTTGGCTTTCGAGACCTCCGAAACGTTCTTTTTCCGATTAGGGATGGAGCCATCTTCACAGGAACATTTCGCAACGGCAATATAATGTACGATGGGATGATAAATGCATTCAGCAGAGCAATAAGTGGGTTGGGGAAAGAGGAACAGGCAATTGCATAGGCGAGGCCAGGCCTGGCTATCAGCATTGTGAGGCGTTTTTCTTTTGGGTTGGGGGGAGGGGAGAGGGG